>APFE030271451.1:12858-65710 GCA_000404065.3 Pinus taeda | reverse complement strand
ATCAACAGTTTTGTCCTATGACATTGATGGTTGAGGCATCTTTCCTTTCCCTGCCTGGGTGCCTAAACACTTCTCTTTAATCAATTTGTTGTATATTGGTACATCTTTGATGGCCTGGAGAAGTGGAATTTTCACACACAACTGCTTGAGTTCTCCCAGAAGCTCATCCTCCTCTGGGTTGGGTTGTGTGGTCGTTGTGAGTCACTCAGGAAAGGGTGGATTGGCTTGGGGTTCACTTTCCTGTCTCTCTTCCTCCTCTTCTAAGGGAGGAGGTTTGCATTCTGGAAGGACTTTCCCAGATTGCAGGTTGATCTCCTGGATCTCCACAGCATAGGTAGGGCATGTTGTCTCCCCAGTATATACCTACTGGGCCTGTCTACTGTTTGGGTTCGGGTTCAGTTAAGCAAGCATCTGGGGTTGTCATGGAGGAGCAGGGGGTAATGGTTGAGGTTGAGTTGGTGGTGGAGGCAAAATGGTGGGAGGAGTGTTGTATTGGGGCCTCGACCCCAGTTGAGGTGCATTCCACTGAGGTTGCGGCTGGGCATGAGAGTGAAACGAGTGAGAAGGAGGTTGAGTTTGGTATGGAGATGGATAAGACTATGGAGGAGGTGCAGACCAGGAAGGATGAGCAGGGGGACCCCAAGAAGGCATATGAGCAGGTTGGTTGGGGTGGTAATAAGCTTGGGATGACCCTTGCATTCCCTGCTAATAAGGTCTGGGTACATGCCGCCTCCTTTGGTTGAGGAAGTAGAGAGGTTCAGTAGCCACCTCGGTCCCTAGGTACATGGCTTTAAATCCAGGAAAGGTAGGGCATTAGTTGGTGGGATGGTCTTCCTCACACACAAAACATACCTCTACTGAGTGTAATGGGCACACATTCTTGGGGTGCTTCCTTGTGCATCTAGGACAAAAAATGGCCAAAGCCCTCTCAGCTTCTTCTTTCTTCTGCTGAATTCGGAAGGTATCAAGTTGCATGGCAATGGTCTATCTCATTTTGCTCTTAAGGTCTTCCATCTGGTTAGCAAACTCATGCTTGGAGAAAGAGGTACTAGCTGAGAGATGATTCCCCCTACCTCTCTTCCAGGCCACCCTAGAATGGTTTCTAAACATGGTCTTTATGTCCTCATAAGGTAGTTGGTAGATGTCTCCTCCAGCCAGTAGGTTAAGGGTGTACAAAAGGTCTTCAGGGACTCCTCAGAGCAGAACCAACTTCGGAGATTCCGAGTCAAGTGTGCACCTGGCCCGTTTATAACTGATTTGGAACCTTTCCTCATAGTCTTCCAACGATTCATCACTGCCCATGGTCATCCGGAAGATTTCCCCCTTAGTTTCCTTGGACCTATAGTAGTCTATGTACTTGGCGTTGAAACCTTGTTTCATTTGAGCCCAAGTGGTGATACTGTTTCTAGGTAACCCTATGAACCAGCGTAATGTTGCATCCTTGAGGGTAGAGGGAAAGAGTTTCAGCTTTTTCTCATCCTCAGCATAGTCATAAGTTCGAAAAAGGACAGAAAACTCAAACAGGAAGGTATCAAGGTCCTCAGTAGTCAGACCATGGAAATGAGGTAGCGCAGAGGGACTTATGTTTTTCATTTTCATGTCTCCATTGGTCTCTCGGATGGGAAAGGCACCCTCTATTCTCTCGTCTTCTCTTCTACCGTTTCGGTTTTCAGCCATGACTTCAGATGGAATGTTTCCTAACTCTTCTTCTGCTATAGGATCTTCGTATATCTCAGGAGGTTCACCTATAGGGTCTTTTGGCTCACTGTCACTAGAGAAAAGAGAAGGTTGACTCAGTGATGTGGTGGGGGTGTTGAGTCAGAATTTGCCAGTTTTATCTCTGTTCCTACGAGGCATGAATTGGAAAGACTTTTTCTTGATTTTCTTGTATTTTTTCTTGTACCTGCAAAACAAGAATGGATTGAACAGCAACTAACTATCTTATTGAAAGGAAAATGTGGAATTGAAATGAAAGCAGGAAAGGACTAATCTATTTTGCAGAATTGAAATGCTAATTTACACTTGCAGAATTGAAATGTTAATCTATGAAAGCAGAATTGAAATTCTAATCTACGCTTGCAGAATTGAAATTGTGGAATTGAAATGCTAATCTATGAAAGTAGGAAATGTCTACTCTACTTTTGCTGAAATGAAATTGCAGAATGGAAACAAAATAAACTACTTAGCAGAAGGTTGTAGTGGAAAATAGAAGAAAAGTAACAACCACCAATACTCTGACGCTTCCCCGGCGACGGCGCCAAAAAGATGGTGGGCTCCAGTATTTTAGAAATAATGTTGCAACTCCTGGGACGCCCTTCTTTACTTTTATCAACTCGGTTGTTCGTAACAAACTTGGAAGCGACGGTGCTGTATGCACAAGTACTAGCTCTTGCCACAGTTGTCACTTGGTCAGTTGGCACAAGTCCGCTAGGGGCTTAAGCCAACTTCTATCGGCTCTTAGAAGAAGCTTTTAATTGATGGATGAAAGCTAACTCAAAGGAAGCTAATCTACTTGCAAAAAGTGACTGGAAAACCGAAGGAAAGCACAAACCCTAGCAAACCCTAATTCTACCAGCTAGTCCTACTGATGCAAAAATAAGCAAACTACTGAAAGAGATGCCATTACTTATATTAAGGTAAAATACATGTGTTTAAACTACCTTTGTCCTAAGAAAGTATCTTTTTGTATTTTTGATTAAGTTTTCAATTTTCACATGCATATGCTTGAACGATGCTTTACTGTGCAGGGGTGGATCAAGGAAGAGAGATGCTTGGAAATGGTTGGGAAGGTTCAGAGAGGGTCTAAGGAGGCCCTACCACTCTTCCAGAGAGTCTCACAAAGTTTGGCTATCAGGAAACCTCACTTGTGAGCTTCTACGGGAACTCTGCAGAGGTTCTACAAGATGTTTCAGAATTTCTATAGGATGTTTCAGAACTTCTACAAGATGTTTGGAAATCAGTTTATAGGGGATGGATGAGTGAGGGAAGGTGTATGGATTGATCTGGAGGTAGGATAGGGGTCTAAAAATGGCCTAAGGACTGGTGGATGGAGCGGTGAAGAGGTGTAGAAGGCTGACTTGGCTTGAAGAAGGCTAAGGCAACGATGAGTAAGGAGGTAAGATTTCGTGGACAAAAAGGATAGATGGGGAACGCGAAACTTAGCTAAGAGACAGAACAGATGGCTTAGATGATACTTTGGGTGGATTAAAGAATGAAGAAGATGCCCTGCACGGTGTACCTAGATCAAATCAACAAAGGTGTGCAAATGATCAAATCATGAACTAGTCTAGTCTAACCATCAACAACATAAATGAGAAGCAACTTTATTTGGGAAGAAAAACTTGTACACCATCTATGCAACGAAACATTTCAGATGTCCAAACCCATGACTAATCTCTACTAATAAAACAAGCACACTAAAGATTGCATAATCAAGCAAACTAGTGTTTTTGTGAGGCAACACTATTTCCTTAATTCCAACCCCAAATCCAATAAGGATGAGGTGGAACCAGGAGTGTGGTTGTCCCTTTTCTTGGAGGTTTTGCTGTTATTATCCTACCAAAGCACCTAAAACAATGTCATTCATAAACAGTGATATATTCTAGCAACATAACGAAATCTACTTAACAGAAATATGTTCAAATGCGTAAAGGAAAACAGTGATACGTAAAGTAAAAGTAACAATACAGAAAGGAGGCCCTAGGCTCTCAGGTTGGGCCCAATCCTGAGAGCTATGGCTCCTATGAAAAAATCAGACTTGATGGGAAACCAAACTGCTTCTCATTATCCAAAAATAATCATAAAATTCATGCCAATAATGGCTGCAAAAGAACAAAATAGAACTGCAGCACTGAGGTGCAAAGTACACAATAGTTTCAAAATTATTTTTACGAAGGTTGAGGCCTCAACATTTATAGATCACGAGGGACCTAGCTGGCCTCCTCAATTTGTGGAACTCGACTGTCAAACTGTGAGTTAAACAGTCCCTTTCTAAATCCTGCTTGGCTGCCTTCTAGATTCGGTTCGGTGGTCTTTGGAGCTCGGAGTTGGGGGTGAAGATCCCGAGGAAAGGTCATTTAATGCCATAGGCACCCCCCTTAGAGTCCTCACCTCAGGCTTGGCTACCTTATAGCTCATAATTGCTTTTACTTTGCTCCAATATATGCCAAAAAACCTTAAATACACACGTGTTAACCACCTAGGAAAAGTGACTTCCCTTATTCGTACCAAAGACATAAACATACTGAAAATAATGCATAAACTATAGAAAATGATGGACTTGAACAAGGAATGAACAAGGATAATAATGCCAAATGAGCCCAACAAGTTACCAATTTTGGGGCTCATCAGTTACCAGTGAATTCAAGACTAACAACCAGTAAATGTTTGAGGAAGAGGCATAGGTTCTCAAAGAACGAAAAAAGGTCGGTGTGTGTAGTTAGTAGCTAGACGTAGTGATAGCACATGTTTGCAGTGTGCTTCACTTTTAGTTCCTCAAATAGTTTGGAACTAATTTAACTTAACTTAACTCAGTAAATCGAGTTAACTAATTACAACTCAAATATAATTCAATCTTATCTCCTTAATTTAAGGGATAAGTCTTGCATGACTTCAGAAAGACTTCTAACTTGAATTTCTCCAACTAATTAAGTCAAAATAACTTAATTAATTATTTCCAAGTAGTTGTTAAGAGTAAATTTGATTTTAATTCACAATTTAATTCAAGGACAAAATAAATTGGAATATTCTTATTGCCACATTTCAACACTCCCTCTCAGCAAGAAAGGGCTTATCTGCCAACCCGATCCTGTCTTTATGGAACTCTAATTTACATTTTGACAGTTCCTTTGTCAAAATGTCATCATCTTGCTCCTCTATCGAAACATACTGCAGCAACATGATTCTGCCATCATCAATAGCATGCTTTACTTTGTAAAGCCAACAAAAACTCACAACTAACTTGTTCTCTGGTCTCGGAACCACGTCCCAAACACTGCTACAAACTATGGAGTCGTACTCCTCCACCATAGCATCAACCCAAGTCGGCTGCTACACTACTTCTTCAAATGAAGATGGCTTGATCTGAACACATTCCCCAACAAGGGTCATGTATCTAGTGTACCTCTCAGGTGACCTCCTCTATCTGCACTGAAAATATGGTGCTCCCACATTCTCTCTTGCATCCTCCAATAATCTGTCAGCTTCTCTTGTGCGCTTTCGTCCATCTCTGGAAGACTTTGCTTGAGTGGATGTCTCCACTCCTAGAACCTCTACATGCAACTACTCCACATCAGTCTGAGGCTCCTCCTCCTTAGGAACCAACAGTTCCTCCACAGCCTATAGTTGGAGCTCCCTCTCAAGGGAAACTCACATGGACTTATTTTCATCAAACTTGAGATCTCTACGAACCACTTTCCTCTAACTGGTATGCAAGTACGCCCAATAGTTGTGATGTGTATCACTATACCCCACAATTATCCCCAACCTTGCTGTCAGCTCAAGCTTCTTCCATGCATCCTTGTCACTTGTAAATATACCAATGAGCCAAAGATCCTAAAGTGACCCACATTTGGTCTCTTACTAGAGAAATCTTGCTCTGGTGTCTTCATCCCAAGTATGCGATGTGGGCTTCTATTCTGCAAATAGACCATTGTATTGCATGCCTCATCCCACAAGTGAAGTGGTAGGCCTTGGTCATGCATCATTTCTCATGCTGCCCCTACAATAGTTCTATTCTTCTTCTCATCCACCCCATTCTGCTGTGGGTTATGAGGTGCCGTCAACTCTCGTTTAATTCCTTTCACTGCACATAAGTCCTTAAACTCTTAAGAGACATATTCTCCACCATTGTCGCTTCTCAAGCCCTTGATCTTCTTCCCTGATTCTTTCTCGACCAAAGCTTTGAACTCACAAAACTTTGTGAAGGTTTGGTCCTTCTTCTGCATGAAATAAATCTAGCATTTACAAGAACAATCATCAAAGTAAATCATAAAATACCTTTGCTTCATTGTGCATGTTGTCGAGAATGGTACACACACATCAGTATGAACTCACTCTAAGACAACGTTTGCTCAACTGTCTTGATCATGAAAGGAAGACTTGGTGTACTTTCCCAAGGTACAACCTTTGCATGCGTCAACTTGCTCAAGTTTACTTTTGGGAAGTCCTGTAGATATCTATTGCATTATCTTCAAAGCCCCATGATGCAAATGGCCCAACTACCTATGCCACAACTCGCCAATGTCTTGGCTTTGCACCAATTATGCTTTCATATTCAATGTTGCACAATCATCTACCTCTAGTTTATAGAGATTCTTCACCGGCATCCCTATCCTCTTGGTCTGACCCATGGCTATGTGTCTTAGGAACGCCTTTCCTTTACTGAAGACAACATCGTAGCCTTTGTTCTCCAACATCGTGACCGATACCAAGTTCTTCTTCAGTCTAGGCACATACATCAAATCTGTCAAGGTGAGAAGAGCACCATGCTCCCTCTGAAAAACAACTGTTCCCAGTCGTGAAACACTATACCTTCCATTGTCACCCATATCTATATGCATCTTGAGGTCTTTCTCCTCCAAGGCACTAAATAAACTTTTATCACTGGTCATGTGGAATGAGGCTCCTTGTCAAGATACCAAACACAACCCATCATCAATGACACCATGCATATGACAAGGGTAAAGTCCATTTCGAACTGAGAGGCTAATGCCTCACCTTCCAATCCTTCCGAGGATCCCTTTTTGGACTTCTTCGATGGGTAATTAGTTGCATAATGTCCCATCTCGTGAAAATTAAAGCATATCACTTTAGACTTGTCATCCTTCTTCCCTCCATGAGAAGAATTCAATTTGGAATGGGAAGTTGTCCCCTTCCCTTTCCTTGCCTTACTTGCTAAGGCCATATTTTCTTCATCATCATCCTTGGATGAAGAACCATCTCGTGTGTTCCTCCTAATCTCCTCCTGCACGAGAGCTGACCACAGTCATTCCCAATGTGACAGTTTCTCCCTTCCACTCATAGAGTCCTAGTAGCTATTCCAACTCTTTGGAAGGCCAAGGAGAGCAAGGCTCACCATATCATCATCAACAGTGTTATTCCCACACTGCTAAGCTCATCTATGCAGGTAGTGAGCTTGTTCAGATATGTGGAAATAGTATCGCCCTTCTCCATCTTGATTCTTCAAAGCTTATCCTTGAGCGCCAATTTCCTCTGGTCGCTACTATTCTAGTAGAGGTCCTTCAGTGTCTTCCACATTGAAAATGGAGTATCCTTCCCATGGAGACTCGAGACAATATGGTCTTGAACTCCCTCAAGGATGATCTATCTTGCCTTTGCCACACACTTCTTCCACTCAGCCAACTCTTGTGCATTAGTTGAAGCTGGCTTTGGAATTTCTTGATCAATGAAATCCTTCAAGCCATTGTCTTCTAATACATCCTCCATTCTATCTTTCCATGCTATGTAATTCGAGCTACCTTCCAAGGCATACTCAAGTCTCAAGCCATAGAACACCATTGGCTAACCTTGAAGTATGATATGAATTCGATTTGCACCTGCAACTCTGAACTTCAAGCTTTGAATTCTCTTCTCAGTATACTGTTCATAGCTCCGTTGCTATGTAGAAAATTTCTACAAATCCAGCTCTAATGCCATGTAGAAAAATTTCTACAAACTTGGCTCTAATACCATGTAGAAAATATGTTGGTAGGTTTCCCAATAATGCAATATAAATCAAAGCAGAATACTATAACCTACTTCTACTCTAAATTTGCGGAAGCTTAAAGATCGAGCTGAACAATATACTGAGAAGAAGAAGAATCAATGCACAATACACATGAAAATACTTTGGGGAAAGCCTCAGCTAAAAACCCCACTATCTGTATTATCATACAAGGTGAAATACATAGGGAATTATACAAAGCTTAGCTCTCACAGCTAGCCAGCTCTCAGTACAATCCTCACAGATGCTCACAGGCAATCTTGGCTTCTCTCCAACCTTCCTCTCTACCCTCCAAGCTGTTATTTCCTTGTGTTGTTCCTCTGGGATGATTCACCTTCAACCAAGTGGAACACTAAGGAATGATTCCTTGACTGCATACATGAGTTTTCTTTATAAGAAAACACTTGCAACTAATAATAAATTGTCCTTGAATTTAATCTCAACTGGGTCTTTCTCAGACTAGACATGCATGAGTTTCTGATGAGGGAATCTTCAGTTAACTGGAGTACACTAGTTGAATGCATGCATGCATCAACTGACTGTGAACTCACTTTTAGTTCCTCAAACAATTTGGAACTAATTTAACTAAAATTAACTCAATAGATTGAGTTAACTAATTACAACTCAAATATAACTCAATCTTATCTCCTTAATTTAAGGGATAACTCTTGCATGACTTCAGAAAGACTTAACTTGAGTTTCTCTAACTAATTAATTCAAAATAACTTAATTAATTATTTCCAAGTAGCTGTTAAGACTAAATTCGATTTTAATTCACAATTTAATTCAAGGACAAATTAAATTGGAATATTCTTGTTGCCACATTTCAACAGATTTGTGGGATAATTTATGGAATTTGTACTAACCTAAGTCTCCAGTGAACAAAATTTTCCTACAGAAAAAGTTGTATCATTTGAGGATGAAGGATGGAGACTTAGTGACATAGCATCTGAATGCCTTTAGTACTGTGGTAAGACATGTTTTATTTATTCATATTAAAATTTCAAACAAAGATAAGGGCATCGGTTTGTTGTGTTCTCTATAATATTCGTTGGATATTCTGGTTGTTGCAATAGGTAAAAATACAACTACCTTGAAGTTTGATGAAATAGTCTCATCCTCGTTGTTGGAGGAGATGAGATGGAAAAATATGGAGAGTCAGAATGGAGATGCCTTGTCTATATGAGGATAGTCCTAGAATTGAAACAAAAATAAATCTCCAAGAAAACTTGTAAAGTTGTGTTGGAAATGCGGAAAGGAAGTGCACTACAAAAAGGAATGTCGATCTAAATTTCCTGAGATAGGAAAGGGATCTAATGATTCTCCTTCTATAGAGGAAAAAACCACCTCAGATGAAGGTGGGGATGTTTACTTGGCTTCTTATTTAAGTATACATGTAGATCATAAGGCATGGTTGATTGAATCAAGTGCATCCTTTCACTTCACTCCCCATAAGGAGTGGTTCTGCAAGTATGAGAAATATGATGGTGGTGATGTCTTCTTAGGGGATGATAGGAAGGCCAGAATCACCAAAAATGGAAAATTCAAGATAAAGTTTCAAGATGGAAGGATTAGAACACTTCCTGGTGTTCTACATATTCCTGCATTGGCCAGAATTCTGATTTCTATAAGCAAGATGGATTATGCAAGTTTAAAAATAGTTTTCAAGAAAGATGCCTACAAGATGGTTCGGGGAGCATTGGTATTGATGCGAGGAGTTCATATTGGAACTTTGTACAAGCTTCTGGGTAGCATTGTTATTGATGGGTGCAACAGTTCTGTGGTTCCTAAAAGTGGAGAAGAAAAACTAGTGGTCTCTATATAAAAGACCATGCTATGGCATCAAAGGCTTGGACATATTGGAGAGAAGGGCCTTCGAATACTACATGGTAATGGTATAGTAGAAGGTATGTCTAATCGATCTCCAGATTTCTATTTTTGTGAACATTGTGTATATGGGAAGCAAAATCGAGTGAGTTTCATCTCTAGTGCTAAGAGGGAAAAGGGGATATTAGAGCTTGTGCATAGTGATGTGTTTGGACTTGTGTCGATTCTATCACTAGGTAAGTATGTTTACTATGTATCATTTATAAATGAATTCTCAAGGAATACATGGATATATTTCCTCAGGAAGAAATATAAAGTATTTGAGAGGTTTAAAGAATTTAAGGCTCTGGTGGAAAATCAGACAAAGAAAAGGATTAAGGTGTTGAGGATAGATAATGGTGGAGAATTTTACAGGAAGGAATTTGAAGAGTTCTGTAAGAAGTGTGGTATACCCTAATAGAAGACTACTCCATACACACCTCAGTAAAATGGAGTTGTAGAAAGAATGAATAGGATGTTGATGGAAAAGGAAAGAAGCATGCTCAATGATGCCAGGTTAGGAGAGGAATTTTGGGCAGAGGCAGTGGAGACTGCATGTTACCTAATTAATAGATCACCTTCATCAGAGTTGGAGGACTAGTAATAAACCCTCTCTTTCACATCTAAGGGTATTTGTATGTGATTCATATGTACATGTTCCAAAGGAGAAAATAACCAGGTTGAATAGGAAGTCTAAAAGGTGAATCTTTATTGGGTATGAGGATGGTTTAAAAGGTTATAAGCTTTGGAACCCAAAAACAAGGAAGGTTGTGTACATCTGAGATGTGGTGTTTAGAGAGATGATATATGTTATTAAACATGAATTCCTACCAAAGGAACATGAGAAGATAGAGTTTGAGCTAAAGGAGGAAGAATTATACTCTATAGCAGAACATGATCTAGAAGAGGAAGAGCCACAAACTCCATTGTTGAGAAGAGTAGTTTGAGAAAGAAGACAACCAAAAAGGTATATTCCATCTACTTTTTGTCCAAATTTTGCTTTATCCATTACTGATGATGATACAAAAACTGTCAGGGAGGAAGTGGATTTAGAGGATGGAAAACTTTGGAAGGAGGCCATGGTTGATAAAATGGCATCTTTGGACAAAAATGAGGCTTCGGATATGGTGGAGTTGTCGGCTGGAAGGAAACCCATTCACAACAAATGGGTGTTTAAGAAGAAGATGAATGCAAAAGGCAGGGTGGAGAAATACAAAGCTCAATTTGTAGCGAAAGTTTATTCCCATGTACCGAGAATTGATTTTGGTGATATTTTTTCTCATGTTTCCAAGTTAGCTTCTATTAGATTACTTTTATTTGTATTTTCTATTTTTGAACTTGAGGTAGAACAAATGGATGTGAAGATAACATTTCTTCATAGGGATCTGGAAGAAGAGATCTAAATGAAGCAACCTGAAGGATTTGCAGTGAAGGGTAAGAAATAACTGGTATGCAAGTTAAACAAGTCTCTTTATGGGTTAAAACAGTCACCAAGGATGTGGTATCATAAATTTGATACATATATACGGGGACTTGGCTTCACTAGAATAAAAGTGGATCACTATCTGTATTTCAAATTAATTGGTGACCGTGTTATTTATTTGGTATTGTATGTGGAGGATATGTTGTTGATTGGAAATGGCAAAGAAATTATCTAACGTTTGAAGACCCAATTGTCCTCCAAATTTGACATGAAGGATATTGGTGCTACAAACTATATTTTGGGCATGGAAATTAAATGAGATCGGGAAAAAGGAAGCTATGGTTAAATCAGAAGAAGTATTTCGAAACAATATTGTAGAGGTTTAATATGTAGGATACTAAACCGGTGAAGGTTCCTATTCCTGTAGGTGTAAATTTATCTATTGAATAGTGTCCCAAGACACAAGAAGAGGAAGAAGACATGTCTCGTGTTCCATATGCAAGTGCAATCAGTAACCTAATGTATGTAATGATCTATACTAAACCATACATTGCACACACAATGGGAGTATTAAGAAGGTTTATGTAAAAACTAGGGAAGAAGCATTGGAAAACAATGAAATGGTTCTTCAGGTACTTGCATGGTGCTACTGATTATGGCCTGTGCTACCAAGGAAGACCAAGATTGGACAGATTTTTGGACATCTGTGGCTTTGTTGACGCAAATTGGGTTGGATATCTGCATCAAAGAAGATCTACAAGTGGGAAGATAGTTGGATGGGTAAGAGGTAGTCTGTAGTGGCTCTTTCAACTATAGAATCTAAATACATGGTAGCCACTCATGCAAGCAATGAAGCAGTTTGGTTGCAGAGATTGTGTTCAAGTATGAGGTTGGCACAACGAGATATAATGATAAATTTTGATAGCCAAAGTGCAATTTTATTGGAAAAAAACCTTGCTTATTATTCAAAGACAAAGCACATTCATGTTCAGTATCACTTTGTGAGGGATATGGTTGAGGAAAAAACGGTGTTACTGGTAAAGTTGAACACTTTGAAGAATGTTGTAGATACATTGATGAAGTTTGTGAGCACTGAGAAGTTTTCATGGTGTAGAGAAACAATGGATGTTCTAGGGATGGACCAATGACTAAGCTTTCCTATGACCCTCTATGTGTAAAATAAAACAACAAGTGGGAGAATATTGGGTGTGTGTTATATTCTTTCCACGACTAGTCACACGCATGTTGGGCAGACCTACCTATGGTTTTGTGCATGGGTTTTACACATGGTTTTGGGCATGTTGGTTTTCTACCCATGGCATTTTGTAGATCCAGTTAAGGGAACTACAGCTATGTTCTAATCCAGGGTTAATAGATTAGGGTTTATGAATGCTTCAACATGTATATATAGTTATTGTAACATTGAAAGGAATATAATGAAAAATCAATCTCGTAGTCCCGATTTTGGGATCTAGGGGAAAATATCTATGTATTTTTTTTATGTTTTATGTTCTCACCATTGTTTATTTTCTTTTTTAAAAAATTGTGTGCCGGTAAGTTCTGTATAGGGTTAAAACCTACATATTTGTGGTCATGGATAGATTTTCTAAGATGGCTATATTGGTAGCCTACATGAAGAGTATCACATCAGAGGACACTGCCAAACTCTTCTTCGAATGAGTGTGGGTACATTTTGGGATCCCATAAACAATTATATCCAATCAGGATAATAGGTTCTTGAGCACATTATGGTCAAGTCTCTGGTCATTATCTGGTCATTATTTGACACCAAGATCACAAAGTCGACTACATTTCATCCCCAGAGTAATGGGCTAACAAAGGTTGTCAACAAGATGATAGTGCACATACTACGCATGTACAACCCCAAGAATCCACAAACTTTGGATGAGATACTTCCCTATGTGTAACACATTTATAACAAAGCTCCTCATAGCTTGACTGATCGCAGTGCCTTTCAAGTGGGTCTGGGTTTTCAACCATTGTGTTTGATTGATGTTTCCATGCCTCACATGACTACACAAGTGAAATATACACATGTACAGTTCGAGGTTGATAAAGAAACCAGGTGTATTGAATGCATCTAACACATCCACCACCAGGTTCACAACATCTTGGATAAATCCAATTCCAAGTACAAATAATGACATGATCAACATTGGGTGCCACATAAGTTTTAGGTGGCCGACAAAGTTTGGTTGAATTTTCAAAAAGAACGCCTTACAAAATCCCATTGGAAGTTTTAGTCACTCTGATACAGGCCTTACACCATCACCAAGGCTATGGGAGATAAAAAATTTAAGCTTAGCATTCCCCCATTCCTTGGGATTCACCTAGAGTTAAATGTGGACCGCCTTTGGCCATACTTCCCACCATTGCTAGACACATCAGACATGATCAAATAACTGAAACTAATAGAGCTCAACCCGGAATGAATGGAATAAGCCAAAAATAATCATATCATGGACACATAGATCAAGAACACTTTCTAATAGAGGATTTAACTATATCAGGTTGTCAAGTCTGGCAAACTCCTACACCAAGGAAAATGGCTCACCAAGGACCAAGTTCAGTAAATGTTTCCCCATCTCATGGAGGCGCTCAATGAAATGGGGATCGTTTCTTCCTAAGGGGGAAGATTAATCTAGGTGGATATTGGTGGCCACCTACCTATTCCACTTGGACCCCCATCTTTGTTTTCTTTCAGTTTCCTTAATTCTAAAACAACTTTCTATTTTTGGCATTTTTTGTTTCCTGAACTTCTAGAGCCGTTTTGAGGCCCTAATGACATTTTTTTTAAACAAACTGAGAAAGGAATTTTTAGGATTTTTTTTTTCATTGTATAGATATTTCTAATTATGTATCGTCCATGCCAAACAAATATCATATGTCTGAATTACGACCCTAGGAAGTCGGCATTCCAACTAATCCCAACACTGCTCACAAACTTTTGGCGCTTCATCTCCTAGGGTTAGGTTTTTGGATGTTTAGGGTTTTCCATTGTTTCTAAATAATAAAAATTCCTCTAAGACTCATTGTAACATAGTTCAGAAGACATGTAGCTCACACCTCTTATCAAAGATAAGCTACCATCAACCGAGCTAGTTTATTTCCATTTTACATGTAAGAAATCTAAGTATTTGTTATTAATTAATTGAAGTTTAGATTTCACTATAGCTCTGTGTTTCTGTTTAAGTTCATATTTCATTTCATTCCTACATAAACTGGATCACAACTACCACACATTTGTTGCAATGTACTTTGTAAAATTAGAGGCATTGTCGGTCTTTCGATGACATTTCCCACGACTTCTATGTCACAACAATTGTGCCTTTGTTGCAACATACTTTGTAAAATCTATTGTATCATGGGTCTTGCGACGAGCTTTCCTACAACTTAAACATCGGAACTAAGACAAGACCATTACAACATAATTTGAAGAATTGGTGGGTTTGTTGGTCTAGTGACGCTTGTTCCCACAAACAAATGTCACAACTATGACATGCTCATTGTAGAGTTAACAAGGCTTTCGTTCTTGCGACGATTATTTGAGTTGGTATTTTGACACCTATTTTGACGAAACAACCAAGTTGTCTTCAAATGAATTGCGATGATGATTGTTATCAATACACCGACCCCATGAATTGCGACGATGATTTCTATCGAACTTATGACGATAACGGAGATGTTGAAAATACGACTGAAAAAATGTTCGTCGCTTCCTGAAATCTCTTATTTGTCATTATAGCTATGAATGATTGTTGTAAGAAAGACAAAGAGTCATCAAAAATTTGCTCAATATTTAATAGTGAATTTGATCCTTTTTATCATTGTTGTCTTGCGATTTGATTAACACATTAGTGATGCTCATTTGTTTGACCTATTTTCATGCTTTTTCTTTTCTTTGCTTGGAATTTGTAGGTTTCCCGGTCCTTTTCTCCTTGGTTTGAATGAGGGTAGATTTTAATAATTA
Source organism: Pinus taeda (assembly GCA_000404065.3). Classification (NCBI taxonomy): domain Eukaryota; kingdom Viridiplantae; phylum Streptophyta; class Pinopsida; order Pinales; family Pinaceae; genus Pinus; species Pinus taeda. The sequence goes on along the minus strand of APFE030271451.1, from coordinate 50,707 downwards.
TAGGTTCCCGTGGGCATAATTGCTAGGAAAATAATTTATCCTTTGTTATAAACAAAGACTTATCTTCAAGGAAATATTTATTGTGAAGATGTTTTCCTTATGCTGACACACACACTTTTTGATATGTTAAGTTTCTAGTTTTGTAAAGTTATTATTGGACTGTACTTAGTGCTTTATCTTAATCTTTCCACCATTGTTTAAATATTTTTCTTAAAACCAAGAGAAATGTATTCACATGATTGTTTACTTAATAAGTTCAAGAATCTTTGGGGCAGCAAGACTGAGCAGTAAATAATAGTCCCTAAAAAATTTTAATGCCATCCCTTGCTCTTAAGGAGAAGATTTGCCTCCCCATCTATTAAGTAATGCATTAAAGGTTAATGATAGTCAAATTTTATTGTAATATAGAAGTATTAATTGAGGGATAGGAGGTCTTATTACGATCTGACCTACCATGATCATGGATCCTAATAAAAGTACCATTACCACTATTGGTCACCAAGTCAAGGTACTAGCTTTCAGTTCCAAAGCTAGAAAGCAAGAGGTCTCATCATGAGCCGACTTATTCACTGTTGTTAGCCCTTATGAATGGAACTGTTGTTCACTAGTTACCGCGCAAGGGCAATGAACTTCAATTGATTTCTAAGAAAACTCACAAGTAAAGTAAAAAGCGTTTAAAAGAAATATCAATATATATCTAATAGATGGGATAAAGTCATTTCATTAGGTTAAAAGGCATCATTGTAGGGGCTATAGATGACTGCTAGTAGCAGTGGCCATGCATATGGTATCAAAGATATTCTAATAGCTTTGATTTACTTGGTTTCCATATCTTTCCCTAAACTCATTATCTATAAAGTTTATGGATTGCATTTATGGGTTTATATTTTATCTTTTTTTTTTAACTATGGTGGAAAAGATGTGGAACATTGTAAATTTGCAACTATTTCCTAAGAAAATCATAGATGAAACTTTATAGGTTGCTTGAGGACAAACATCTCACAACATGTAATTTTTATTCCTTAACTTTTATAGGTTGTAAATCACTCACCCAGAGGTAACTGGTTTTCCCAATTAATCGTCATTTCTTGGCCTGCCAATAGTCCCTTTACATTTTGACCAAAAATGTAAGGGCCCTCATTGGAATTTTTGGAAAAATTCCTCTCATTGTATTTAATTGGTCGATGGATTCCCCTATTCTCAGTATCTAGCTTTTTCACTTCTCACTCTCGACACGATTTTCTCATGTCTTAATATATCTTTTGTGATGATCCTTGGAGATTGTCCCCTATTTTGATCAATCATGAGAGGTTTTGTACTTTGATTGCGATTGCTGCCCCATCTTAAGTTGACTTTCCAATAAATGAAATTTTGATGTGCTTTGAATCATGATTCAAAAGTTTGAATTACTTTCAATATTTTGGTGCCTTCCTTTGACGAATTCCACCTCTGAATTACTTGATAAGTTTTCTATCTTCATAATTTGTGTCGCTTGTGCAAATAAGGTTTCCCATGTGCGAAAAGGATAGTTTGAGTTTCAATGGTGAATTACACTAAAATGAATCATGTGTGATGATGAATTTAATTAATAAAATCTTTCACTAATCGTTATACAGGGTGCCAGTTATCGTGAAAGGAAAACAGTGCATGAACTTGAATCAACAAAGTGTATGGATTGTTACATGTTGACCAATGTGAATTGAAAGGTTTGTTTTGGCATACAAAATTCATGCATACTCTGGATAACAAGTCATGCCACCAACACATACTTTACCCCACGCCAACCATGAAAAGTGTGTGCCTCCCATATCATCTGCCACATCATTTTAGACTCTATGTAGTGAAATATTTGGTTAACTAAATGTAGTTATTTTAACATATTGTTGTTGTAAGTGTTTTATTATATATAGTTTTATAAATTATTTATTTTGTTTATTCGATAACAAATTTTATATGAGAATACAAGAGTAAATAGTTTAAATTTTGAATCTCTAAGGGTTAGCTCAATTGGTCAAGTTCCATTGTTAAATCACCTTGCCAATGGGAGGTCACAGGGCCAATTATCCTTGATGCTCTTGGGGTTAGGCTCTACTAATAAGCTAGAAGGAAGTAATCCCTTCGGGTGGGTCTACCTAGATAGTTTCTTTGGACATAGCGATCACTAATCCCTGATGTCCACGAACCACACATAAAAAAGAGAATACAAGTGTAAGTGGTTAAAATTTTGAATGAAGAGAGTCAGGATGATATTAAATGTACCTATCTCGATTTAGGCTCTATAGTAGCACTAATTTTTTTTTTGTTACATTCAAAAAAGCATGTTGATTTATTGTATTCATTTGTAAAATATTTTTATTTTATTACTTATAGATGTATTTATATATTTATTTGAAGACACTTAAGAGGAATATCAACAGAGTATTGGAGATGTTTAAAAGTTTCATGGAAAAACATAAGTTTGAAAGACAAAGAAAACAATCTCTTCAAAATGTTGAATAATATGATTACACTCTTGATCACTACATCTATAATGAACTCAAGATTGTCCGGTATCAAGTAATATTAGATGATTGTGAAAATATTGCAAATATTGTTCGTAAAAAGGAATACTCCCTAGTTATTGTAGATGTCCCTCATGGTTTCAATATCCAAAACATTGGATATGATAGTTAGCCTAATACTTGCCAACCTTTTAATAAAGTTGTTATATGATATGTAGAAGTCACAATATCACCATTTTTGGAAATTTGTGTTTTTTTATTCACACAAAAAATTAGGATTAGTCTTATCAAGCTTCAAGGGAAAAGCAAACTCAAGGAACCAACTTTTTAGTAAGATATTTAAATTGTATGTTGAGTGATTAAAATTAAAGGCAAATTTGATTTATATACAAGTTAACTGAATTTTTACTGTTTCATGTTAACCAAATATAAGTAGTTCCTATAGAGATATATTTACAAGTGATATTGAATTGTTACATGATGGACAAAATGAAATACTATAATACTTAGCAAGATTTCAAGAAAGTGGTTATAGGATGTCTAGAAGTAACAATATCATCACTTTGAAGATTTGTGATTTTTCATTCATACGCACAATTAGGATTAGTACTATCAAGGTTCAAGGGCAAAGCACACTCAAGGAAACAAAAATAGTAAGAGATTTAAATTGTATGTTTATTGATTAAAATAAAAAATAAATTTGATTTATACACAAGTTAAATGAATTTTTACTATTTCATGTTACAGGAAAAAAATAAATATTAGTATTTCTTGTAGTGATATATTTACAAGTGATAGTAATATGGTACATGTTGGACAAAACTTAATACTATATTTCTATTCTTATGAATAAGAAATATGGAAGGAAACATGGTGAAGTATTGCTTTATAATTTTGTTGTAAGAAAACTATGATATGAGGAAAAACATGTGAAAGGAGATAGTGTTAACATTTATCAAAAGCCACAAGTAATGATTAATTATCTTATAGATCCATTTTCAAACAAAAGAGTTTGAGTTTTTGATTTGTTCTTTAATTCAAGATTTATGATATGAAATCAAACTTCAATTTTTATTATTTTTTAATTCAAAAGTTTTTACACTATTTACTTTATATATTATTATTTTTTATTTGTTGATTAGGTACAATGTTATCATGTTGCTTACAAGAAAGAAGAAATTGAATAGCCATTGAAAATGACCCACTACGATGCAATTTTACTCAGCAAATAATTAATGCTCTTAAAGTTCATCTTGATGAAATCTAAGAAGTTAGTTTTAGGAAGGAGACTTTAGGGAACCACATGTAGCAAAAATATCAAAATGAGATGAATCATTGTTATATGAATTGTTTGGAACGAAGCAAGTTAGGGGACTTGTGGACATCAAAGATCAAATGAAAGAACAAAATGAACCAAATGAAGCACAAAATATTGTGGAAGAAAATGATGATGCGACTCTTGAAAATGATAATGATAAATTTAGCATATATGACGACGTTGATTAATTTTAAGTTGCGCTTGAAAAATAAACTCAATTTTATAAACTCTCAATAAGTTATACTTGTAATGTTTTACCTTTGAGATTTTATTATAAGAACAAATATTCATTTATAGTTATTTTATGATTAATATTTTTATTCTGTTATTTTTACCTTAGTTTTTATGCGAATCATTACTTTCAAGAAAAAAACGTTAATTATTATAATCTTTTAACATAAAATTTATAAAAAATTAAAAAAACATTACGTTTTTTTTATTTTTTTTCTCTTTATTTGTTCAACTGTCCTCATCGAAATCTTTTATTTGACATGCCATTTTAAGCAAAAAATCTCCCAAAATATCCTATTTTATATTATATCTTTTAAATTTATTATCGGGTATCGAACTTAACAGATAAAAATGAGTTAAAATATTTATATACACTAATTTAAATATATAACATCCTAAATGATAATATCTATATATGTAATATATATAGATACTATATATATATATATAATATATATATATATATATATATCGATATCGAAGATTGATGTGTGTGTGAGACATTGTGAAAATGTTGAAACTTTCATGACAAAAACCATTTGGGAAAATATTAGAAAAACCTAAGAAATGCTTAAAAAAACAACATAGGAAAGAAAAAAATAAAGAACCTTGAAAATCACTTAAAAAAAAAACATGCAGGAGGGAAAAAAAGACAAACATGAAATATGCCTAAAAAATCAACATTTGAGAAAAGAAATTGTTGATACTTTATATATAAAATGTTAAAAAGTTGCTTCCTCCCACATGGAAAAAAGGGTGATACCAATAGTACCTGGGTTCAAAACAAGCATACAAATCACCATTAAATACCTATTAAAAAATGAGAACTCGGTAATGTTCTTTTCAAGTTGGTAACTTTGTTACAGCATTGTAAACAAGAAAATTGTAATTATCATAACTAATTTTCAAATTTGTATTTAAAGGATGAGAAAGAGGATGAAAATGGATATTTTATACTATAATGAGAAACCACTACCGACTCTTCTTTTCTACTATAACTTATCTTTTATCTCTTAATGAAAGAAGTCATCATTGGCTAGAATTATTGTTTGATATTTATATTGTTCTTTGAATTTGACATAACTATTATTGCTAGTCATTAGCATGTTGGAAGGCCATAAGAATAATTGACTATTTGTTGTATATTATTCTCATCAAATGGTATTTGTTCTTAATCTCCCTTGCTTGGTATTTTTGTTGGTTTTGGCATGGAGATATTGCTTTCAACTATTTTTATAGGGCATCATCAATTTCTTGTTTCTAATTTGAGGTTTATGTAAGAATATTTTTTGAACTATTTCTATATTAGTATATTTCATTTAATCTAACTAGTTATATCACCTCCTAGTTGTGTTCAAATAGGTTGAATAGGATACATGGTTGTAACCTACATTTTCAATTGTATGCTATTTTCACCTAACCTTTAGTTATGTCAGAGCTAATGAAATCTTTAGCATAATGGGTTGATTCCTTTATACCAATTACATTTATTTATGTTGTTTTGTATTTTCATTTCTCCCTTTAATTAGTATAAATATCAGCATTCATGTTAGTTGTAACAACCCTTTTTTCTATCCTTCTTATAAATATTCCTATGAATTATAATTCATGTAAATAATGTGGAAATGTAACACATTGATTAGCTGAGGGAAGTGGACACAAATTCAAGGACTAAGGGGGAGGAGTTGCTTGTAAACCCAAGCCACTGTAATTACTTCACCACCTACCTCCCCAATAGATTTATGGAACTACTGGTGCAAGCATTGAATTTAGGGAATGGGATTCCTGGGTCAAGGATGATCCATGCGGTCTTGGTTCTCGTATGCGTGGTCAACATGCAGGGAAAAATATGAAAAGTAATCCAATGATAGAAATGGTGTGGAAAAAGGAGATCTTGTTGAGAAAATGGGAGAAAAAAGATGAGAACACAGAGCATGAATAGGCAGTGGATGTGAGTCTCCCAACGAGAGGAATATGTTATGTTTTGGGATAGTATTCCCTATGTTTTCTAAAGCCTATGTGTGTACCTATGATTCAGTTGGCTAAGGACAATTCAATGAAGTTGAACATTTAGTGCTAGCCTTAGGGTTGATAAACCACTTGACGAGCTAAGACACCTAGATACTAGCTGAGAAGATCAATAAATCACTAAGTGTTAGCCTTGGGGTTGATAAACACTTATGTGTTAGCTCAATTATCTGATAAAATACCTAGATAAGTAGACTCATGATTCCTACAATGTTAACATAGAGAAGCCAACTGATAAGCCACCTAGATAGCATGTTCATTCTCCTAGAATTGAGATATAACTCACAGAGCCTTGGATGAATCCTTGTGGTTGAATTTCCACTAAATAGAGAGTCAATATGGTGTTACTGCTAGGGAAGTTGATAGAACACTTGAAAAATGGACTCTTCTTCTTACCATTTGTTGATTGGTTATTGGTGAGAATACTCTTGAGCAATTACCTCCTTAAACTCTAAATCTGACTCAAGGGAGGCCAACTACAAAAAAGGTTGCAATTTAACTAGCCTACGGTTAGGTGGAGATTTTAATTCCCTCACTCAATTTCCAATTATTAAGCCATACATATAAGTTTTCTACTAGTTCTTTTGTTGCATTATGACTGTTGAATGTTATTGTTATGGGTTATAACAATGAATGAATAAATGCTACTTATGGAGGAATGTGTTATTCCCGATTTCATTTAATGAGATGCATGTGTGATTGTTCTCATTATTTGAGATGGAATTTCAAATCCTTGTCATTGTTGATGCTTTCCTGACTGCAATATTGATTATGTGACATGTATGTATATTTGTTGAGTCCAACTAACTGTCACTATGTGTGATTTTTATTATTTGTTATGTCATGAATATTACAGATATCTGTTATCCATGGATTAGTGAAAGAATGTTGTTGATGCTATGTGTGGCTTGTTATATCAGCAAACCTGATATTTCCTATTGAATATATTATGTTATAAATGTAATGTTGTGTATCTTAATTCACAGTTAAGTTCCAATTGTGGTTAACCGAGTTCTATGCATGCTGGTAGGTATGCTGACAATTGTATTTCCCTGTTATGGCCATGTTAATGTCTAGAACTTTGATGAGGAAATGAGGTATTCATCCTTGTTATAATAATGGTGCCAAACATTTCTTGTCACTTAGAATGGTTTCACAATTCATTGGGGTCCTTCAGACTTCTAAGCCTGGTTGTCCAACATGCTTGTGCTTGGGATGATTAAGCCTTGCTAGACTTGTAATAAATTCAGATAGAATGGAGACTGAGAAATGTCTGTCTGGAGATGAATACGTTGGTGTCTTGAGAAACAAATATGTGTCATCACAAGACAAGAAACTTGATGTTATTTATGAAGTTGTGAATTGAAATGAGGCATAGAATTAATGGGAGCACGGGATAGGAAATTTCCTATCACTTTTTGTGGATAATTCACATCTCCTTGTGCTAGGGCTTCTAAGAGACTTCAGGAAGAAGTGGATGTTATTGATAGAGGGCATGGTACAAGAAAATTCCTGTCACATGCTACTGGGATTCTTTGTTGTGCTGCAAGGGAATGATGATGATTTTGCCCCCATGTGGATGTGAGATAGGTATTGACGGAGGCTGGGACATAATGTCCTTCCATCACTTAACATGAATAATGTTGATTTGCATGGAGGTCAGGGACCTAGTGGTACCCACAACATAATCTGAGGTCGAAGATACCCCAATCGAAAATAATAATGTGTACCTTGACATGGTGAGGATGTTAATGTGGCAGACTGTTAACATGACACATGGCAAGAAGATATGGATTTTTGGATGAATGTGGCACCATTAGAGGATGGCATGTGGTAAGATGATTTCAACATTATGTTATCAAGACACAGTAGAAGTGGGTGACCTGGAGGCCTATGTTGGTGTGGAAGTAAGTGACGGGGTGGTGGTTTCTGGTGCTACTTGGTATGGGATGCTACGTGGTGATGATATGGCAGCACACATGGTTAGGATCCACATCACAGTGGAACTTGGGACCATAGATATACCTTGTAGTTCCTATTGGTGGCTGTTGATGGTAGACGAAAGTCGTGGAATGGGAATCATCCTATTACATAATGTAGATTTTGATGTCTCAGCACATCGTGGAGGATTGAATAGGGTAAAATCCAAAGGAATAGTGCAGGGCATGGTGGCACTATGGTGTTATGACATGGCAAGAGCCATGGAGGACCTCTTATGAAGTGGTAGTTCCATGTGGGCACACGTGGAAGATCCTTACTGATGTAGTAAGGGTTTTTGGGTCCAAACTTCAAATGGGCATAACTTTCAATATAGAGGTCAGATTGAGGAAAATATTATATCTCTAAAAATCTCTTGATGAGCTAAACATGATGGTGTTATCCAAAGTGAGTTCCATGGACTTTGGGTTAGAAGGAATTTTGTAACCCCATATTCATAATGAGACCATGGAGGTCAAATTATTTGAAAGTAACACCTCCCACTAGGCTTGGAAAGTCTAAGGGGGTGGGAGGGAAAGTTATAGAGTGGTATCAGAGCACCTAGGTTCAACACTAGAACTAAATGGTCCTAGAAGGATAATCTTTAAGATTTGTTACAAAGTGTGGTGTTTTCTAGCGAATGTTGTTATGTGCAAATGTGTGTTTCTTGTAGCATGTTTATTTTGAATTGCATATTAACATGAACTTTGGTGCTTCAAATAGCTTCATATCCGTATATTTATTGCATCATTTCCAAGGAAATGGGAAAACATGATTATTTATATATATTGTTTTCTAATAGTAATGGCAGCGTGACAACACATAATATGACACCAGGAAATAATGAAGAGTAAGAGAGTAAAGGAGTGAGCTTCAAAATGGCACAATACAATGTTGATGAGTACCAACATTTACAAGAAAAAGAGTTAGCTGGAAAAAGGAGAGAGGAAGACTCTCTTGACTGAATGATAACCCTCAATGGTTTAAGAGTCAATCTGAGGAATTATAAGGATGGCAACGAAAGGGTTTTCATGGGTTAGGAGAAGCAAGCATAAGTAAATTCCATAATATTGCAGAGCCTGTTAGACTTGCAAAGATAGAGGAAGCATGATATAGGTGGCAACCACCTAGGAAGGGATACGGGTAGGAAAATTCCATAAGGACTTGGAAGGCATGAATTGAAGGTTGATGGTGAAAAATACAACATATCCAAGAAAATACATAGGCAAGGAAATGAGGATATAGTGAGAGGTGAAACTCCACTAAGTACTCAAGAGAGGAGGATGGGAAGTTGTGAGTTATTTTCTGGTGCTACAACTAAGAGACACTACCAATAAAAAAGGAATGGAAAATATTTCATGCTAGAAGAATTTAAGAAGGAAAAGCCTCCTACATTCAACAGAGAGGTAAGGAAGGATGAGGAAGCATAGTGATTTGAATGGCAAAGTTAGTGTTTGTTGTGCTAAATTCCAATTCATAATACAAACAAGTTCTTGAGGATTATGAGGTAAATTGCAAGTTAACCATGAGTTTTCATGTAATATTCATGAGAAAATTAACATAAGTAAAACATTGAACAATGAAATATATCAGACATAAACATCACCATAAATAGTAACAGAACAACACATGATGATGGAGTTTAGTCCTTCTGGGCTATGTCTCCTTGGTCCAACTTCCAATGCCTTGGCCCTCTTCAATTACGCTCAAAATTGTGAATACATACATTTACAGTACTCAAATAGCTCTGAAACATGTTACAATGGCTTCATAAGACCCAAAAATGCATGTTTAGCCTCTTCCTACTCCCAAATTGGTCAAAAACTCAACAAGTTCTGAGTTCCCCTAGCTTGGCTGCTATTCGCTCTACAAATTCCCCAAAATCTGGTACCAGTCCTACAATTCAACCCAAATTGTGCTAACGGAGCGCCATTTTGGTAGATTGTTGGCACACTTAGCGGGCACACTAATTTGGCAACTAAGGCCTTAAATCTGAAAAATTGGGCCATGTACCTAGGGGCCAAGGCCACTGACCCACCCCCGTCGGTCGGGCCCCTACTTTGCTTTGCCACAGTCGCGTTACATTCCATACCTCTGAAGATGTGACACTATTTTCCTTACACCGAAATGTCCAACAATAAGAGAAGTGTGTGCTTCCCTTATGATATTCACTCTTTCTCCCTGTGGAATACAAAAATTGCCCAAATGATACAATAAGTTATCATGCAAATGATAATCTAATTCCTCTACTTGGTTACCTTGACTCAAGTTTGCATAAACATCCTGAAAGTCATTGTCTAATGCACACTGCTTAATATAACTTTCATGCAAAACAAAATTATGCTTGAGTAAAGTAGCTGCACTAACAATAGGCCTAGGAAGCGTATCAGCAACCTTGTTATAGATATCTTTCGTATACTTTATTACCAAGTGGAATTGTTGAAGAAAACCCATCCATCGGAAGTGCCTTGATTGCAGCAACTTAGATTGATATTACAAGTATTGCAATGGATGATGATCAGTGTGAATGATTGTTTCCTTACCCATTTAGTAGTGTTTCCACCTTTTCATACTTTGCACCAATGCATGCAATTCCTTTTCATATTTAGGATACATCACTACACCATTTAAAGTTTTCGAATGAAAACATATAGATTACCATGTTGCATGAGGATTCCACCCATGGCATAGTCACTAGCATCAGTCTGGATCTCAAATAACTGTCTCAAGTTTGGAAGTGCGAGTACTGGGGCTGAACTGATCTTTTCCTTTAATGCATCAAAGGCATTTTTATGTTTTTCTCCCCACTAAAAAACCTTTTTCACACTAGTCAATGATTGCAAAGGAGTTTCTATAGAAGAAACGTTAGCAATGAATTTCCTCCAATATTGGGTTGCTCCCAAAAAATGTCTTACCTCAGTAATTGTCTTGGGCCTTGGCCAATTCAAAATGACATAAACCTTGGAGGGATCTATTTTCAAGTCCCCTCCTCCAACAATATGACCCATGTAAACTAAAGTTTTTCCAAACTCACACTTTGACATCTTTAAATACAATTGTTCTTTATTTAAGACATCAAGTACTTTTCTCACATCCATGACATGTTCATCACGAGATTTACTATAAATTAATATGTCATCTAAGTAGACTATAATAAACTCATCAAGAAATGGCCTCAACACATCATTCATCACACTCATGAAGGTAGTAGAATCATTACATAAACCAAAAGGCATAACTAGCCATTCAAACAAACCTTGTTTTGTATTGAATGTTGTCTTCCAAATGTCTCCTTCAGAAATTTTATTTTGAGGGTAGCCACTCCTTAAGTCCAACTTAGTAAAATACTTTTCATCTTTCAATTGATAAAGTAAATCATCTATTCTAGGCAGTGGGTAATGGCGTTTTACTGTAATCTTGTTCAATGCACAGAAGTCCACACACATGCACCATGTTCCATCCTTCTTTGGCACCAAAACAATAGGTGACACACATGGTGAAGAAATTGGCCAGATAATCCCTTTGTCCAACAACTCTTAAATTTTCTTTCTAATTTCTCCACTTTCCATCACTGAGATCCTGTACATGCCAATATTAGGAAGAGGACAATCTTGTTGCAATTGTATTTCATGTTGGATTCCTCTCTTGGGAGGTAATCCTTTTGGCTTCTGAAACATCTCATCATATTGGTTAACAACCTCAACCAATTCATATTTTAATCTTGAGTCACAACCTTGAAAAGATTCATTATCATCATCATTCTTGGGTTTTATCATTAGAAGCACAAAATTCTTGCTCGAATTTCCTAGTCTTTTCATCTGCCCTACATTTACAAGTGAAAGATTTAGTTTCCATCTATGGGCTCTTACAATGTATTCTACTCCATAATTGAACAAATGGTATTTTTTTCATGTCTATGGAATATATATTTTTTGTCATAGAGATATGGGCTACCCAAAACTATACCACATATGTCTAATGTCACAACATCAATTTCCACTTCATCTATGAAATTTGCAATAATGGTGAATTTTAGTCTACACTTTCTAGTTACTTGAAATTGTGCATTGTCACACACCCATCCTAATGGATATGGCGTATGGTGTGGAATGGTTTCCAAGTTTAAACTTTTGACAATGTTTTCAGAGATGATATTGGCTTGAGATCCACTATAAAAAAGAGTATCAATTTTGCTATGTTTTGTGATTACCCTTATGTGGAAAAGTTCTATCCTCTTCTTTTCATTTGGTGTTTAATTGTGTAAATTTAAAGTACTAGTGCTAGCAATGGAGTCCCTACTTTTATCCCCATGTATGTGAGTTTAGTTTCATCACCCAAATTGAATCCCAAATCTTTTTGAATGGTTGCAATTGTCTTTTTCTTTCCCTTGTTGTTGGGTTTCTTTGGTTTCATCTCATGATGAAGCTTCCAACAATGAGCTTCATCATGACCCTCCTTGGAACAATGTTTGCATGTTAGTTTCTCTCCTTCCTTCTTAATGGATGCATTTTTCTTTCCTTTCCCTTTAAAATTCTTTCGCTTGTCTCCAATTTTAAAAGGTTTCTTGTTGACCTCTTGTGGAATGTTTTTCCCTCTTGATTCAAGATGTGTGGCCTGCACACAAACCTCATCTAAATGTTAGGATTAAACATAAGGATAGTATGCCTCAAATAGTTGTGTAAACTGCCAATATACTTCAACAAAGTGTCTTGTGACTGCAAATATGCACCTAATATCAAAGACCTTCTTCTAAACTCTTGGGTGTAACTTTGCACACTTTGATCCATTAGCTGTCTAAAATTATGCCAGTCCATTATGGATTTTTGCATATATGCTAGAGGGTAAAATTGTCTTTTAATTGCAGAAGTAAAATCAAACCAAGAGATTTAAATCTTACCATGCTTGTTCATCTTGTCTTGTGCCTTGGCTTCCCACCATATTAATGTTGTACCCTCTAGTCTCAAGGTAGCTAGCTAAATATTTTTGTCATCATATTGAAGGTTTTGAATCATGCATTAGACCTCAAGTCGAAAAACCCAATCATAAATATTTTATGCATTCACTTCACGATTATGCATTGGCAGTTCGAATTTTACATCTAGTTTCAATAAGGGAGTTTTACCATGTCCCTTTGAGGTATGTGCATGAGTTTGAGTAAGGGTTGAAGTAGTGGAAGAGGATGAAGATGAAGGTGAAGACGGTGGTGAAGATGATGGTGGAGAAGATGGTGGTTTATCACCATTCCCATTAGCTCCTTCTCCTGAAGAACCCTCTCCCCTTGGAGGCCTGGGTCTTTCACCTTGCAACCTTGTATTCCTCTCTTCACAGAGGACTTTCACCATTTTTTTCATGTCAAAGAAATCCTTCCTAAAAACATTCTCATCTTCTGTCATGTTATCAGCTCCTCCTTCATGAGCCATGCTTACTAAAGCCTCAAGTACAACAGGAGGTGAAACTTGTGGTGGAGATTGTGGCAATTGTGCCCTCCTTCTCCTTGCTTCAATTTGAGAACCTACACCCACAAGCTTTCCTTCTCCTATCTTGAGCTTCAACCTTGTAAGCATCACATTCACTTGCAAACAATTAAATCCTACTTGCAAAAATAAAACCAAGAGCTTTGATACTAAACTTGATCTGAATGGGAAAGTTAGTGTTTGTTGTGCTAAATTATGATTCAGAATATAAACAAGTGCTTGAGGATTATGAGGTAAATTGCAAGTTAGCCATGATTTTTTATGTAAAATTTCATGAGAAAATTAACATAAGTAAAACACTAAACAACAACATATATCAGACATAAACATCACCATAAACAGTAACACAACAACACATGATGAAGGATTTCACCCCTCTTGGGCTATGTCTCCTTGGTCCAGCTTCCAATGGCTTGGCCCTCTTTAATTATGCTCAAAACTGTGAATACATAAATTTACCATTCTCAAATGGCTCTTAAACATGTTCCAATGGATTCAAAATACCCAAAAATGCGTGTCTAGCCTCTTCCTGCTTCCAAAGTGGTCAAAAACTTAGCAAGTTCTGAGTTCCCCTAGCTTGGCTGTTATTCGATCTACAAATTCCCTAGAATTCAGCACCAGTCCTACAATTCTGCCCCAAATTGTGCTAACTGGGTTCCATTTTAGCAGATTGTTGGTGCATTTAGTGAGCCCACTAATTTGGTCACTAAGGCCTTAAATATGAAAAACCGAGTCACATGGTGGCCACGTGCCCAGGGACTAAGGCCAATAGCCCACCCCTGCTGGCTGAGCCCTGACTCCTCTCTGCCATGATCGCGTTATACTCCATACACCCCGGGGTCGAGGCCTTAACTTCGCCACATACAACATATAATAGGTTTGTGCCAAGGGTTTTAACTAGCCCCATAATAGAATGACCAGTAAGAACACTGTGCTATTTGCGAATTGGTCATAGTTTCAAACTATGTGGAGTCCAGTTTGGACTTGACCAAAACTTTTGGTGGCCCTCGTGCTACCACGTGGCGGCCTCCAGTTGGACCATGTGGCAGCATGTGGTTGGCCACCATCCAACCAATAACAAAATGCCAAAATAGCACTTGTAGAATTCAAACATGTGGCACGACCAAATTGGTCACTCGGACCCAGTCAACCATGCCCAGTAACCTATACGGACTACTGACTAGGAAACTTGTACCTTGTTTTTGCCAAATTTACGTGTTTGGGAAAATGAACAGAACATGTTTCTTGGAGCATACAATCTCTGTTTTCAGCCAAACGAGTTGCATCGGAACCAGGAACATGAGATCTACGTGGTCATTCAAGTTTTAGTTTCATCCGACAACTTTGAATTTTGAGCAAATTTTTTAGCACCTGATCACATAGGCATGACTATTTGGAATGAAGAAATATTTCAGGGTGCATGGTTGCTTTAAAAATATGAAGGAGAGAGAATCCACCTTTAGCTTGAAGGGAAAGGTTGATGTCTGATGGAAGGACCTGAAGAATGTCAAGAGTACGCAAGAGGAGGAGATGTCCTAGAGAAAATTTGAAAGATATTTAGGGAAAACTATGTGTTTGAGAGGACTATGACAACAAGGCCAAAGAATTTTATGAGAATAATCTAGGGCAACTGACAATTGATGAGTATAGAACCATATTTTTAGCATTGGTGAGATATGTACCTTACATTAAGGATGAGAAGATAAATACTCAAAGTTGTCTCAGTGGACTTCGACAAGAGTCAAGGACATATTAAAGATTTATGAGCCACAAAATATAGAGGATACCATGAGGAAAATGAATTAGTGTTATGAGAAATCCAAGAATAAGTATGATGTTAGGGCTAACTAGAAGGCAAATGGAAAGCCTAGATTTAAAGGAAAAGGGAAGAGAAATATAGGATGACATCCAGGTAGAAATGTGTGGTTCACCACTCCTACAAGAAGTGAGTTTCAATAGAAACCCACTACTACTAATCAAGACCATCTCTCTAATTTTGTAAGATAGGAAAAGAAGGAGTCTAGGAGAAAATCGTGTTATAGGTGTGGGTAAGACCACTTACGAAGGGATTTCCCTCAGCTATAGAGGAACCATCCAAGACTATATAATGTGTAGGAAGATGAGATACTAAATGATGTGGCTTGAAGAATACTGCACATCCATGCAACATTGGAAAATAGGGAGGCTAATCACCAAGCCTTAGTGATCAAAATGGAATTTATATTCAATAACCAATTTGGTTCAATTTTGATTGACCCTTATTCCAATTTTAGTGATGTAAGTCCACAAGTTGTAGAAAAGTGTGCATATTTCATAGCACAACAAATGATAGGTCGTGGTTGGTTCAACTGACCATGGGGACTAAGAAACAAGTTTAACATGTGGAAAATTCATTCCCACTCATGCTAAACAACATTCCCATGACTGCAGATCTAACCTATTATTGTTGGGCTCGTATGAATTGCTAGTTAGGATGGATTGGCTAGCAACCCACATAACTAAGGTTGACTCCTACAACAAGGCGATAAAGTGTTTCAATGAGGAAATGGAAAAGACGACATTGCAAGGAAATATAAAGCTTGTGATAGTTTGGCAAATGATTGCACTATGATTGAAGAGGTGCAACAAGAATGCATGTGAACAGTTTGTTGTTCAAGTGACCAGTGAATTAGAGGCTGATAAAGACAAAGCATAAGAGAACCCAATAATAATAATAAAATTAGTGATATGTTCCATGAAGAGTTCCCAGGATTGTCACGAATAATGGAAATTGACTTTTCAATTGAATCACTACCAAGATCAATGTCAGTATCGAAGGCTTCATACGTAATTATTAAACCAAAAATAGTAGATTTCAAATTAAAATTCAAATAAATTTTTCACATATGATATATCAGACCCAACTTATCACCCTAGGGAGAACTTGTATTATTCATGAAGAAGAAAGACATCATGTGAAGGTTGTGCATTGACTATAGAAAACTCAATAAGGCCACAATCAAGGAGAAACATCCTTTCTCAAGTATTGATGACCTGTTTGGCCAACTAAGGGGAGTTGTAGTGTTCTCAAAGATTGATTTGAGATCTGGGTACCATAAGGTATGAATCAAAGATGAAGAGATTCATAAAATGGGATTTAGAACTAGGTATAGGCACTATGAATTCATGGTTGTGCCATTTGGACTCACAAATTCCCTAACAACATTTATGTGTTTAATGAATAGTGTTTTAAGTCCATATTTGGATAAATTTGTGTGATTTTTGTCGATGATGTCTTGGTTTGTTAAAAAACCGAGGAGGAGCATGAAAAACATTTAGAAGCAGTATTGTAATTTCTTAGAGAGCATAATATCTATGATAAATTCAACAAGTGTAAATTCTTCTAGTTGTGAGTTCAGTATTTGGGAAACATTGTCTCCAAGGAAGGAGTATCAATGGATCAAGAGAATATTAAAGCCATTATGGAGTGGTCTACTCCTTAGAACATGAAAAAAGTAAGATCCCTCATGGGATTGGTTGGTTATTACTAGAGGTTCATTCACAATGTCTCAAATATTGGACATCCAATCATAGTGCTACAAAGAAAAGGAATTAAATTCCAATGGACACTAGAATATGAAGCCAACTTTGAGAAACTGAAATATTTTCTCACACATGAACCTATATTGGGGTAATAGACCCAGAAAAGGAATTTTGTGTGTGCATGGATTCCTGCAAGGAAGGGCTCAGTGCACTCCTAATGCGAGAAGGATAATTTGCTTGTTATGAGTCAAGAAAGTTGAATGAGCATGAATGAAATTATGTCACTTGTTAATTAGAATTGACATTTATAGTCCATGCATTAAAAATGTTGAGGCATTACCTCCTAGGAACGAAATTTTTACTGGTTTCATATCATGGAGGGTTGAGGTATCTATTTTATCATCCCAAGCTAAATGCAAGACAAGCTAGATGGATAGCCTTGATTAGTGAGTTTGATTTTTAAATCAAGTACATCAAAGGCAAGGAGAAGAAGGTTTATAACACACTCAACATAAGGCTATAGGTATCTCATATTAACAACTATCATTAATTACAAAATTAACATTAAATATAAGATTAAAGAAGCAATGCACTAGGATGAAAATTGCCAACAAGTGAAAAAATGCTTGCAGCAAGAGCCAAAAAGGGCATTGAGCAAGAACTACTCCCTCATGGAGGATGGACTATTAAAGTTCAATGAAGGTTGCATATACCTTGTATGGGAAACTTGAAGAAGATCATTTCTAGTGAATTTCATAAAAGGCCATATTCTAGCCATCTAGGCTATCAAAAAATGATAAAATCTATGAAAAATATGTGATATTGACCAGACATGAAGAAGGATGTGGTAGAGTACATTACTAAGTGCCTAGATTTCCAACAATTAAAACTACAATGTAGACATCCAACGGGATTTCTACAAACAATCCCCATTCTTGAGTGGAAGTGGGAAGTCATTATAATGGACTTCTTTACCGGAATACCAAGAAAATATAGGCAACATTATGCCATAATGGTGGTGGTAGATAAGTTGAGAAATGTAGTTTTTTGTGTAGCTATTAAATCCATAGATAAGTCAAGTGATATTGCTCACATATTCATAAAACAAACAGTGAGATTTCATGGTGTACCCAAGAAGATAATCTTAGATAGGGATGCTAATTTCACCTCTATGTTTTGGAAGGTGTTGTTTGTTGGTTTTTTGATAGAGTTAGCCTTCAGCGTAATTAACCATCCTCAAATAGATGGGAAAATTTAAAGAGTTAATAGGGTGCTAGAAGACATGCTAAGGATTCATGTCATGCATTAACCAAGGAGGTGGGAAGAGCTTCTAGCTTTGGTAGAGTTTGCCTACAAAATTGGGTATTAGGAATCATTAAAGATGAGTTCGCTTGAGACTTTTTATGGAAGAAAATGCAATACACATGTCATATGGAATGATCCAATGAATAGGGTGCATAACATGCTATATAGGCTAAAGGAAATGGAACAATATTGCTGCTATTAGGAAGAATTTGAAAACATCCCAATATAGTAAAAAAAGCTGCACAGATCAGTAGAGAATGCATAAGGAGTTCCAAGTGGGGGAACATATTTACCTATGCATTAGACCAAGGAAAATTTATTTAAATATTGGTTCCTCTGCAAAGCTATCACCCAAATGTTTTGGACCATTTCATATCATTGAAAGAGTGGGTACAATGGTCTATAGATAAGGCTTTCCAACCACAATGAAGGCTCATGATGTCTTTCATGTTTCCTTGCTTAAAAATTATGTGCATGCCATCAATCATGTTGTTGATTGGTCTATGATCTAAGTGGAATCTAAGGAATAATTCTAGCAATAGCCACAGTGCATTATGGATTTATAGGCATATCAGATTCTGGAACATAGTAATCAAGCAGGTCATACTATAATGGAGGCACTTTGGACCAGATGAAGCCACTTGGGAGATAGTTGAGAAAATTAGGGTATCGTACCCATTTATTTTGTTGGGTAAGAAAATATAAGTATAAATGTAAATGGAAAACGAGATGGGTATATAAATCTCTTATAAATTGTCTGTTCAAGCATATAACACTAAGGACTATGTTCCTCTAAGGGGGTGGGGTATGTGACAATCCTTTTTTCCATCCACGTTATAAACATTGCTATGAATTGTAATTCATGTAAATACTATGGAAATGTAACACATTGATTAGTTGATGGAAGTGGGCATGAATTCATAGGAGTGAGGAGGCGGAGTTTCTTGTAAACCCAAGCCATTGTAATTACTTCACCACCTATCTGCCTAATGGATGTATGGCATTGTTGGTGCAAGCATTTAAATTAAGGAATTGGATTCCTAAGTGAAGGATGAGCCATGTAGTCTCGGTTCTTGTAGGTGTGTTCAACATACAGGGAAAACAACAAGAAATAAGTCAATAAGGGACAAGTTGTGGAGAAAGGGGAGTGCTCTAAGAAAAAATAAGAGAACATGGAGCGTGAATGGCTAGCGCATGTGAATATTCCAAGGAGAGATAACCTATTATAATATGTTTTCTGTTTTGGGATAGTATTCCCTATGCTTACTAAGGCCTTTGAATGTGCTTGTGATTCAGTTGGACATGGAGATTTTAGTGAAGTTGAACACTTAGTTCTAGCCTTGGGGATGTTAAATGAAAATGGTGTTAGTTGGAGCCGATAAACCACTTGAGGGGCTGGAACACTTAGGTGCTTTTTGAGAAGACTGATAAATCACTAAGTGCTAGCCTTGGGGCTAGCAAACATTTATGTGTTAGCTCAATCATCTGATAAACTGCATAGATAAATGGACTCATTATTCCTATAGTGTTCAATTAGATAAGTTAGCTGATAATCGACCTAGATAGCATGTTCATTCTCCTAGAACTGAGTTGTAACACATTAATCCTTGGATGAACCCTCATGGTTGATTTTCTGCTAAACAAAGTGTCATTATGGTGTTACTATTGGGGGAAATTGATAAACCACCTGAAAAATGGACTCTTATTCTTACCATTTGTTGACTGGATATTAGTGAGAATACTCCTGAGAAATTACCTCTGCAGACTCTGAATCTCACTCAAGGGTGTTCGACTGCAATAAATATTGTAGTGTAGTTGGACTATGGTTGGGTGGAGAGTTGAAGTCACTCCCTCCGTTACTAGTCATTAACATTAGGAGAATTATGAGGTAAAAAATGGGCCAAAATAAATAAATAAATAAATAAAATGCACTAAGTTAAATTTAAAAGAACCAAAAATTATCACTATTAAATTTAATAGTTATCACTATTGCATGCATTCATGACATTAATTAGATTGACCATCATTTCATTGGAACAATAATGATTTTGATGATAATGAATCAAAGTGTATTATTGATATTGAAATAATCCTTGTTTTTATTATAACACAAAATGAATATACCTTTGAAGTTGTGATGCTTCGATACATCAACCTTTTTTAATAGAATAATTTAGTAATGAAAGTGAATGGGATTAAGCTATAGGGTATTTACTTATGTTATTTAACAAATATCAAAATATTATTCGAAGTGTTGATCTTACTTTATATTTTATTATGCCCAATCCATCAAACCCTATAATCTACTCCACTCAAAGAAAGTTAAACACTATATTTACTTTGCTATTACAACAATTATCAAATAATATCACCTATTAAGATAAATATTGCACATTGGGTTGTTTAAGTAGAGTTGAATTCAAATTTTGATAATGATGAGTTTTTTGGCCAAAAGATATAGTAAGATTTGGAGCAGTAAGATCTCATTCATGTCTAACAAGACTCTTCAACTACTTAAATGTTGAAACATCATTTGCAAAGTAATAATTATTATTAATAATAATTTGCGATTATTTAATTCACCAAATATATTTATTTAAGCCTATACATAGCATTTCCCCATATGGGGTGAATAAGGATGTGTTGTGTCACAAGGGTGAAAAGAATGTCACCACTTCATTCAATAAATGTGGCCAGCCACCCTTGTCATGATGTGGAATCATGCTTTCAAACATGGTCAAGTTCTAATAGATATGAATCATGAAAAAGATGATATTATTCTAGTCTTATATGATATGTTTTTTCAACTAAAGGCGATGAATAACAATTGGTGTAGATTGAAGCAAGTGTGGCTCTAGGCCCTAAACCAAGTAGTCACCTAATGGAACCTATGGCTATTAAAGTGGATGCCTCAAATTTATCTTAGTTTATGCTATGTTTATATTCTGTTAATTTTTTCTATAGTATTTAACATGCTTATTAAGTTTTTGATCAGATATATCGGTAGTTATTTTGTAGTGAATGGTACAAACAACATACTCTGGTCAACTCTATTAATTTTTTGCAAGGATATATTTCTATGGATTGATAGTTTATTGTTTTGTCAATTATTTTTTTACCAAGCGATAGATCATTGATAGGAAAATACCATGGATATATGTAACTTTTTGTTGATAATATAAGTTTTTAACTTACAAATAAAATTGTAAATGTATCAT
Source organism: Pinus taeda (assembly GCA_000404065.3). Classification (NCBI taxonomy): domain Eukaryota; kingdom Viridiplantae; phylum Streptophyta; class Pinopsida; order Pinales; family Pinaceae; genus Pinus; species Pinus taeda. The sequence goes on along the minus strand of APFE030271451.1, from coordinate 29,133 downwards.
TGATTTATTTTGAGAGAAACCATGGTATGTTTTGCAATATCAGTGTTTAGCTTGTTTATAACCTTAAAATTAGATTAATATAGCTTTAGTGGGCCTAATTATTAAGAGCATGTGTTTCCTCCTAAGAGGTCATAGGTTCAAACCCAAATTAGGGTGGAATATGTATGCCTTTATAAAACTTAGCAGTCAAATCATTGTGCAGAGGTGGGTCTTTTGCCCCAGAAATGAAGGGGTCTAATAAAGAAATTTGGTGGTGGCTTGACCATGACCTTAAAATTGGATTCACACACACACTCACATGTGAGAGATAGTGCATAAATAATTAAATCTCTCTACCATTGCATGAGTATCTAAAGTACACAATCCAATTTCTCAAAGTTTATCTATATATAGAGATATTTATTTATAATAAGGATTTGTCCAAAAGTAAAAGTTTCCATAAGGTAATGATTGGGACCACACCATGAAATATAAGACTCAAGATAATGATGTCTTTATACAAAACAATACCTATATGAATTAAGAGACAACACCTTTATATTCCAGAGTTGTTAATTACTAATTTTCTACTTATGCATGAAATAGAAAAATGTGGAAAAATAGAGAACAACAAATACAATTACAAACCATCCACAATGAACACAAATATTTTCTTTGGGAAAAAATTACAGGAAAAAATCCAACTAGAAGGTGAGGTTTCTTTGCTCTCTTTTATGTATGGAAATAACGGATGTACAAAGAAGAATGCACTCCCTATGGAGTTACCTGATACCTATGGCCTATTAGGCTACTACTGAACATTAACCTCCTCTATGATGTTATTTTACTCCCACTCCTAGTTATTTTTCTCTACTATGGAACAATATACAAATTAATAGAATGGAAACCTCTCTTAGTGGCTCAATGATAACGTGGATCAATACCCTATTAGGGGTCATGTTTGATTACTACAAATATCAATAGGCCTGATGTGGCATCCTATTGAATCACGATGAAAAACGAGAAGGTAAACTTCTGATAGGCATAAATTTTGCATATGAACTCCGATTGACATCATTTTTACACTACTAGAAAGGTGTTTGAGTGTAGAAAAATGCCAAGGGGTCTAACGAAAGAGATATTTTTTGGACCCACTTTTCTTAAATGCCTCAAAATGGACCTAGAAGGTTTTAGACCCTAATTCTCCAAATTAGGACCCACTAGTGAAAATAACCCTACAAATTTATTCCTCCAATTTTCCAATTTGAAAGCATAAAGATAGAAGAAAAATAATATAAGGATAAAATTTAGATCGTACCTCCCCATTTTAGAATGATTTTGGTCCGAAATGTTTTTTACTAAGGTGAGGAAAATTCTTCTCTATATTCTCTCCAGAGTACCATCTTTCATTTCCTAGAAGTTGTTCTTTCAACCCAATCTACAAAAGTTCATGTTTCCCCTATCTTGTAGTTCACTACTTTTTCTATAAAACTATATCCTTTGCCAACCATGCTTGAGAAACTAGTGCTAAGTTCTCTATGGAAGGTAGGACCTATCCCTCCTTCTAATCCAACATGGAAAGGCTAAGATATTTTGAGATTTTCCACATTTAGCACAAAATAAATGCACATATACGAGGGTAGACTAAGTCTATAAGTATTATTTACCACCTTTCTATTGTATGGAAGGGAATATACTACAGAGCCTTAATCTTCTTACTAGAATGTTTTAGTGTTTCCTTGTTCAAATATAACCACACGATGTCTCACTTGAATTACTTCTTTTTCTGTGTAGATCATGTCTATCCTTGTATTTTTCCTCTAACTTCTTCAATGTCCCTTATACTTACAAATGGATTTTCGTAATATTCTCCATAAATTTTTTTCTGATCTTAAAGGATCCCTTGTGATATCCTCCCTCACTCTTCCTTACTTTCCATATACAACATTCAAAGGTGAAGGTGGAAAATATCCAAAATAAGTTTCAAATGGGGACTTACCAATAGAAGTGTGGATTTCATTTCTATAAGAGTGAAGTCTATAGACCCCCATCTTTGTTTTCTTTTAGTTTCCTTAATTCTAGAACAACTTTCTATTTTTGGCATTTTTTGTTTCCTAAACTTCCAGAGCCGTTTTGAGGCCCTAACGACATTTTTTCTTAAACAAACCGGGAAAGGGCTTTTCGGGAATTTTTTTTCTTATATAAATATTTCTAATGATGTATCGTCCATGCCAAACAAATATCATATGTCTGAATTACGACCTTAGGAAGTTGGCATTCTAACTAATCCCAACACTGCTCACAAACTTTTGGCGCTTCATCTTCTAGGGTTAGGCTTTTGGATTTTTAGGGTTTTCCATTGTTTCTAAATAATAAAAATGCCTCTAAGGCTCATTGTAACATAGTTCAGAAGATATGTAGTTCACATCTCTTATCAAAGATAAGCTACCATCACTCGAGCTAGTTTATTTCCATTTTACATGTAAGAAATTTAATTATTTGTTATTAATGAATTGAAGTTTAGTTTTCACTATAGCTCTGTGTTTCTATTTAAGTTCATATCTCATTTTATTCCCGCATAAACTAGATCACAACTACTACACATTAGTTGCAATGTACTTTGTAAAATTAGAGGCACCATCGATCTTTCGATGACATTTCCCACGACTTCTATGTCACAACAACCATGCCTTTGTTACAACATACTTTGTAAAATTTGTTGTATCATGGGTCTTGCGACGGGCTTTCCTACCACTTAAACATTGCAACTACGACAAGACCATTGCAACATAATTTGTAGAATTGGTGGGTTTGCCGGTCTAGTGATGATTGTTCCCACAAACAAAACGTCACAACTATGACATGCTCACTGTAGAGTTAACAAGGCTTTCATTCTTGCGACGATTATTTGAGTTGGTATTTCGACACCTATTTTGACGGAACAAGCAAGTTGCCTTCAAATGAATTACGATGATGATTGTTGTCAATACGCCGACACCACCAATTGCGACGATTATTTCTATCGAACTTATGACAATAACAGAGATGTTGAAAATACGACTGAAAAATGTTCATTGCTTCCTGAAATCTCTTATTTGTAATTATAGCTACGAATGATTGTTGTAAGAAAGACAAAGAGTCATAAAAAATTTGCTCAATATTTAATAGTGAATTTGATCCTTTTTATCATTGTTGTCTTGCGATCTAATTAACACATTGGTGATGCTCATTTGTTTGACCTATTTTTCATGCTTTTTCTTTGCTTTGCTTGGAATTTGTAGGTTTCCCGGTCCTTCTCTCCTTGGTTTGAATGAGGGTAGATTTTAAGAATTATATGTTCCCCTGGGCATAATTACTAGGAAAATAATTTATCCTTTGTTATAAACAAAGTCTTATCTTCAAGGAAATATTTATTGTGAATATGTTTACCTTATGCTGACACACAAATTTTTTGATATATTAAGTTTCTGGTTTTGTAAATTTATTATTGGACTGTACTTAATGCTTATCTTAATCTATCCACCATTGTTTAAAATAATTTTCATAAAACCAAGAGAAATATATTCACATGATTGTTTACTTAATAAGTTCAAGAGTCTTTGGGGTAACAAGACTGAGTAGTAAATAATAGTCACTGAAAACTTTTAATGCCATCCCTTGCTCTTAAGGAGAAGATTTGCCTCCCCATCTACTAAGTAATCCATTAAATGTTAATCATAGTCAAATTTTATTGTAATATAGAAGGATTAATTGAGGGATAGGACATTTTATTACGATTTAACCTACCATGATTATGGATCGTAATAAAATTATCATTACCACTATTGGTCACCAAGTCAGGGTAGTAGCTTTCAGTTGCAAATCTAAAAAGCAAGAGGTCTCATCATGAGCCGACTTATTCACTGTTGTTAGCTCTTGCGAATGGAACTATTGTTCACTAGTTACCACGCAAGAAAAATGAACTTCAATTGATTTCTAAGAAAACTCACAAGTAAAGTAAAAAGCATTTAAAAGAAATATCAATATATATCAAATAGATGGGATAAAGGCATTTCATTGGGTTAAAAGGCATCCCTATAGGGGCTATAGATGACTGCTAGCGATAGTGGCCATGCCTATGGTATCGAAGTTAATCTAATAGCTATGATTTACTTGGTTTCCATATCATTCCCTAATCTCATTATCAATAAAGTTTATGGATTGCATCTATGGGTTTATATTTTGTCTTTTTTTTGAACTATGGTGGAAAAGATGTGCAAACATTATAAATTTTCAACTATTTCCCAAGAAAATTATAGATGAAACTTTATAGGTTGCTTGAGGACCAACATCTCACAACATGTAATTTTTATTCCTTAACTTTTATAGGTTGTAAATCACTCACCCAAAGGTAACTGGTTTTCCCAATTAATCATCATTTTTTGGTCTGCAATAGTCCTTGACCAAAAATGTAAGTGCCCTCACTAGAATTTTTGGTAAAATTCCTCTTGTTGTATTTAATTGGTCAATGGATTCCCCTATTCTCAGTATCTGGCTTTTTCACTTCTCACTCTCGACACGATTTTCTCATGTCTTAATATATCTTTTGTGATGATCCTTGGAGATCGTCCCCTATTTTGAACAATCATGAGAGTTTTTGTACTTTGATTGCGATTTCAGCCCCATCTTAAGTTGACTTTCCAATAAATGAAATTTTGATGCGCTTCGAATCATGATTCAAAACTTTGAATTACTTTCATTATTTTGGTGCCTTCCTTTGACGAATTCCACCTCTGAATTACTTGATAAGTTTTCTATCTTCATAATTTGTGTCGCTTAGAAAATGTGAAAATATAAATGTATATATATTAATAAATAAAAATCTTATATTATATAATAAAAAGGTTTCCCATGTGCAAAAAGGACAATTTGACTTTCAACGGTGAAATAAACTAAAATGAATCATGTGTGATGATGAATTTAATTAATGAAGTCTTTCACTAATCCTTATACAACAGGGTGAAAGGAAAATAGTTCATGAACTGTGAATCAACAAAGTGCATGGATTGTTACATGTTGACCAATGTGAATTGAAAGGTTTATTTTGGCATACAAAAGTCATGCATACTCTACATAACAAGTCATGCCACCATCACGTACTTTACCCCACGCCAACCATGAAAAGCTTGTGCCTCCCATATCATCTACCACATCGATTTAGACTCTATGTAGTGAAATATTTGATTAACTAAATGGAGTCATTTTAATATATTGTTGTTGTAAGTGTTTTATTATATATAGTTTTATAAAATTATTTATTTTGTTTATTTAGTAACAAATTTTATAATGAGAATACAAGAGTAAATAGTTAAAATTTTGAATCTCCAAGGGTTAGCTCAATTGGTCAAGTTTCGTTGTTAAATCACCTTGCTAACGAGAGGTCACAAGGCCAATTATCCTTGACGCTCTTGGGGTTAGGCTCTACTAATGAGCTAGCAAGAAGTAATCCCTTCCGGTGGGTCTGCCCAGATAGTTTTTTTGGACATAGCGGTCACTATTCCCCGATCTCCATGAACCACACATAAAATAGAGAATACAAGTGTAAGTGGTTAAAATGTTGAATGAAGAGAGTCAGGATGATATTAAATGTAACTATCTCGATTCAGACTCTATAGTAGTACTATTTTTTTTGTTACATTCAAAAAAGTATGTTGATTTATTGTATTCATTTGTAAACTATTTTTATTTTATTACTTATATATGTATTTATATATTTCATTAAAGACACTTAAGAGGAATATCAACAAAGTATTGGAGATGTTTAAAAGTTTCATGGAAAAGCATAAGTTTGAAAGACAAAGAAAACAATCTCTTCAGAATGTTGAATAATATGATTACACTCTTGATCACTACATCTAGAATGAACTCAAGATTGTCTCGTATCAAGTAATACTAGATGATTGTGAAAATATAGCAAATATTATTCCTAAAAAAGAATACTCCCTAGTTATTGTAGATATCCCTCATGTTTTCAATATCCAAAACATTGGATATGATAGTTAGCCTAATACTTCCCAAACTTTTAATAAAGTTGTTATAGGATATGTAGAAGTCACAATATCACCATTTTTGGAAATTTGTGCTTTTTTATTCACACACAAAATTAGGATTAGTGTTATCAAGCTTCAAGGGAAAAGCAAACTCAAGGAACCAACTTTTTAGTAAGATATTTAAATTGTATGTTGAGTGATTAAAATTAAAGACAAATTTGATTTATATACAAGTTAACTGAATTTTTACTATTTCATGTTAACCAAATATTAGTAGTTCCTATAGTGATATATTTACAAGTGATATTGAACAGGTACATGATGGAAAAAATGAAATACTATAATATTTACCAATATTTCAATAAAGTGGTTATAGGATATGTAGAAGTAACAATATTATCACTTTGAAGATTTGTGATTTTTCATTCATACGCACAATTAAGATTAGTACTATCAAGGTTCAAGGGCAAAAACACTCAAGGAAAAAAAATTAGTAAGAGATTTAAATTATATGTTTAGTGATTAAAATAAAAAATAAATTTGATTTATATACAAGTTAACTAAATTTTTACTATTTCATGTTACAGGAAAAAACAGAATAAGAAATATGGAAGGAAACATGGTGAAGTATTGCTTTATAATGTTGTTGTAAGAAAACTATGATATGAGGGAAAACATGTGAAAGGAGATAGTGTTAACATTTATCAAAAGCCACAAGTAATGATTAATTATCTTATAGATTCATTTTCAAACAAAAGAGTTTGAGTTTTTGATTTGTTATTTAATTCAAGATTTATGATATGAAATCAAACTTCAATTTTTATTATTTTTTAATTCATAAGTTTTTACACTAATTTACTTATTATTATTATTATTATTATATTATTATTATTATTATTTGGTGATTAGGTACAATGTTATCATGTTGCTTACAAGAAAGAAGAAATTGAATAGCCATTGAAAATGACCCACTACAATGCACTTTTATTCAACAAATAATTAATGCTCTTAAAGCTCATCTTGATGAAATCTATGAAGTTAGTTTTAGGAAGGATACTTTAGGGAACCACATGCAGCAAGAATATCAAAATGAGATGAACCATTGTTATATGAATTGTTTGGAATGAAGCAAGTTAGGGGACTTGTGGACATCAAAGATCAAATGAAAGAACAAAATGAACCAAAGGAAGCACAAAATATTGTGGAAGAAAATGACAATGCCACTCTTGAAAATGATGAATTTAGCATATATGACGTTGTTGATTAATTTTAAGTTGTGCTTGAAAAATAAACTCAATTTTGTAAACACTCAATAAGTTGTACTTGTAATGTTTTACCTTTGAGATTTTATTATAAGAAAAAATATTCATTTATAGCTATTTTATGATTAATATTTTTATTATGTTATTTTTACCTTACTTTTTTATGCGAATCGTTAATTTCGAGAAGAAAAAAAAAACATTAATTATTATCATCTTTTTAACATAAAATTTATAAATATTAAAAGAACATTATGTTTTTTTATTTTTTTCTCTTTATTTGTTCAACTATCCTTATTTTTTATTTTTTTCTCTTTATTTGTTCAACTATCCTTATCAAAATCTTTTATTTGACATGTCATTTTAAGCAAAGAAAAAATCTCCCAAAATATCTATTTTATATTATATCTTTTAACTTTTTTTTGTTAAATGTTTAAAATTATTGTTTTTAATGACAATTATTTATTGTGTATTTTAACTAAAGAATAAAAATGATTTAAAAATATTTATTACACTAACTTAAATATATAACATCCTAAATTAATTATGAAATAAAATTATATATAATATATATATATATATATATATATATATATATATATATATATATATATATATATATTTCGAAGATTGATGTGTGTGAGACATTGTGAAAATGTTGAAACTTTTATGACAAAAACCATTTGGGAAAATATTAGACAAACCTAAAAAATGCTTACGAAAACAACATATGAAAGAAGAAAATAGAGAACCTTGAAAATCACTTAAAAAACAAACATGCAGGACGGAAAAAAATATAAACATGAAATATGCCTAAAAAATCAACATTTTGAGAAAAGAAATTGTTGATACTCTATATATAAAATGTTAAAAAGTTGCTTCCTCCCACAAGGAAAAAAGGGTGATACCAATAGTACCTGGTTTAAAAGCAAGCATACAAATCACCGCTAAATACCTATTAAAAAATGAGAACTCGGTAATGTTCTTGTCAAGTTGGTAACTTTGTTCCAGCATTGTAAACAAGAAAACTGTAATTATCATAACTACTTTTCAAATTTGTATTTAAAGGATGAGAAAGAGGATGAAAATGGTTATTTTATACAATAATGAGAAACCACTACCGACTCTTCTTTTCTACTATAACTTATATTTTATCTCTTAATGAAAGAAGTCATCATTGGCTAGAATTATTGTTGGATATTTATATTGTGCTTAGAATTTGACATAACTATTGTTGCTAGTCATTAGCACGTTGGAAGGCCATAAGAATAATTGACTATTTGTTGTAGATTATTCTCATAAAATGGTATTTGTTCTTAATCTCCCTTGCTTAGTATTTCTGTTGGTTTTGGCATGGAGATATTACTTTCAACTATTTTTGTAGGGTATCATCAACTTCTTGTTTCTAATTTGAGGTTTATGTAAGAATATTTTTTGAACTATTTCTATATTATTATATTGCATTTAATCTAACTAGTTATATCACCTCCTAGTTGTGTTCAAATAGGTTAAATAGGATACATGGTTGTAACCTACATTTTCAATTGTATTCTATTCTCAACTAAATTTTAGTTATGTCAGAGCTAATGAAATCTTTAGCATAATGGGCTAATTCCTTGATACCAATTACATTTATTTATGGTGTTTTGTATTTTCATTTCTCCCTTTAGTTAATATAAATATTAGCATTCATGTTAGTTGTGACAACCCTTTTTCTATCCTTCTTATAAATATTGCTATGAAATATAATTCATGTAAATAATGTGGAAATGTAACACATTAATTAGCTTAGGGAAGTGGACATAAATTCATAGGACGAAGGAGGAGGAGTTGCTTGTAAACCCAAGCTATTGTAATTATTTCACCACCTATCTCCCCGATGGATTTATGGAACTACTGGTGCAAGCATTGAATTTAGGAATGGGATTCCTAATTCAAGCACGATCCATGTGGTCTCAGTTCTTTTAGGCGTGGTCAACACGCAGGGAAAAATATGAAAAGTAATCCAATGATAGAAATGGTGTGGAAAAAGGAGATCTTGCTAAGAAAAAGGGAGAAAAAATATGAGAAACCAGAACATGAATAGGCAGTGGATGTGAGTCTCCCAAGGATAGATAACCTATTATAAAATATGTTATGTTTTGGGATAGTATTCCCTATGTTTTCTAAAGCCTATGTGTGTACATATGATTCAGTTGGCTAAGCAGAGTTCAGTGAAGTTGAACATTTGGTGCTAGCCTTGGGGTTGATAAACCACTTGACCAGCTAAGACACTTAGATACTAGCTGAGAAGATCGATAAATCACTAAGTGCTAGCCTTGGGGTTGATAAACACTTATGTGTTAGCTGAATTGTCTGATAAAATACCTAGATAAGTAGACTCATGATTCCTACAATGTTAGCCTAGAGAAGCCAACTGATAAGCCACCTAGATAGCATGTTCATTCTCCTAGAATTGATCTATAACTCACGGAGCCTTGGATGAACCCTTGCGGTTGAATTTCCACTAAATAGAGAGTCAATATGGTGTTAGTGCTAGGGGAAGTTGATAAACCACTTGAAAAATGGACTCTTCTTCTTACCATTTGTTGATTGGTTATTGGTGAGAATACTCTTGAGCAATTACCTCCTTAAACTCTAAATCTGACTCAAGGGTGGCGAATTACAAAAAAGGTTACAATGTAACTAGCCTATGGTTAGGGGGAGATTTTAATTCCTTCACTCAATTGCCAATTATTAAGCCATACATATAAGTTTTCTACTGGTTCTTCTGTTGCACTATGAATGTTGAGTGTTATTGATATGGGTTATAACAATGAATGTATAAATGCTACTTATGGAGGAATGTGTTATTCCCAATTTCCTTTAATGAGATGCATGTGTGATTGTTCTCATTATTTGAGATGGAATTTCAAATCCTTGTCCCTGTTGATGCTTTCCTGACTACAATATTGATTATGTGACATGTATAGATGTTTGTTGAGTCCAACTAACTGTCACTATGTGTGATTTTTATTATTTTTTATGTAATGAATATTATAGATATCTGTTATTTATGGATTAGCGAAATAATGTTGTTGATGTTATGTGTGGCTTGTTATATCAGCAAACCTAATATTTCCTATTGAATCCATTATGTTATCAATGGAATGTCATGTATCTAAATTCATAATTAAGTTCCAATTGTGGTTAATCAAGTTCTATGCATGTTGGTGGGTATGCTGACAATTGTATTTCCCTATTATGGCCATGTTAATATCTAGAACTTTGATGAGGAAATGAGGTATTCATCCTTGTTATAATAATGGTGTCAAGCATTTCTTGTCACTGATAATGGTTTCATAAGTCATTGGGGTCCTTTAGACTTCTAAGCCTGGTTGTCCAACATGCTTACGCTTGGGACGATTAAGCCTTGCTAAACTTGTAATAAATTCGGACGGAATGGAGACTGAGAAATGTTTGTTTGGAGATGAATACATTGGTGTCTCGAGAAATAAATATGTGTTGTCATAGGACGAGAAACTTGATGTTATTTATGAAGTTGTGAATTGACAGGAGGCACAGAGTTAATGGGAGCACGGGATAGGAAATTTCCTATCACTTTTTGTGGATAAATTACATTTCCTTGTGCTAGGGTTTCTAAGAGACTCCAGGAAGAAGTGGACGTGATTGAAAGAGGGCATGGTACAAGAATATTCTTGTCACATGCCACTAGGATTCTTTGTTGTGCTGTAGGGGAAGGACGATGATTCCGCCCCCATGTGGATGTGAGGTAGGTATTGACGGAGGTTGGGACAGAATTTCCTCCCATCACTTAAAATGAATAATGTTGATTTTCATGGAGGTCAGGGACCTAGTGGTAACCACAACATCAGCTGAGGTTGAAGATACCCCGATGGAAAAGAGTAATGTGTACCTTGACATGGTGAGGATGTTAATGTGGCACACTGTTAACATGACACGTGGAAAGAAGATATGGATTTTTGGATGAACGTGGCACCATTAGAGGATGGCATGTAGTAAGATGATTTCAACATTATGTTATGAAGACACAGTAGATGTGGGTGACATGGAGGCCTATGTTGGTGTGCCAGTAAGTGACGGGGTCGTGGTTTGTGGTGCTACTTGGTCTGGGATGCTACGTGGTGATGACATGGTAGCACACATGGTTAGGATCCACATCACAGTGGAACTTAGGACCATAGACATACCTTGTAGTTCCTATTGGTTGTGGTCGATGGTAGATGAAAGTCGTGGAACGGGAATCATCCTGTTACATAATGTAGATGGTTATTTCTCAACACACTGTGGAGGATTGAATAGGGTAAAATCCAAAGGATTTCTGCAAGGTATCGTGACGCTATGGTGTTATGGTGTGGAAAGAGCCATGGAGGACCTCCTATGAAGTGGCAGTTCCATGTGGGCACACGTGGAAGATCCTTGTTGATGTAGTAAGGGTTGTTGGGTCCAAACTTCAAATGGGCATAACTTTCAATATAGAGGTCAGATTGAGGAAAATATTATATCTCTAGAAATCTCTTGACGAGCTAAATGTGATGGTGTTATCCAAAGTGAGTTCCATGGACTTTGGGTTAGAAGGAATTTTGTAACCCCATATTCATAATGAGACCATGGAGGTCAAATTAATTGAAAGAAACACCTCCCACTAGGCTTGGAAAGTCTAAGGGTGTGGGAGGGAAATTTATAGAGTGGTATCAGAGCACCTAGGTTCAACACTAGATCTAAATGGTCCTAGAAGGATAATCTTTAAGATTTTTTACAAAGTGTGGTGTTTTCTAGTGAATGTTGTTATGTGCAAATGTGTGTTTCTTGTAGCATGTTTATTTTGAATTGCATACTAACATGAACTTTGGTGCTTCAAATAGCTTCATATCCATATATTTATTGCATAATTTCCAAGGCAATGGGAAAATATGATTATTTATATATATTATTTTCTAATAGTAATGGCAGCATGACAACACATAATATGACACCAGGAAATAATGAAGAGTAAGAGAGTAAAAGAGTGAGCTTAAAAATGGTGCAATACAATGTTGATGAATACCAACATTTACAAGAAAAAGAGTTAGTTGGAAAAAGGAGAGAGGAAGACTCTCTTGACTAAATGATAACCCTCAATGGTTTAAGAGTTGATATGAGGAGTTATAAGGATGGAAATGAAAGGGTTTTCATGGGTTAGGAGAAGCAAGCATAAGTAAATTCCATCATATTACAGAGCCTGTTAGACTTGCAAAGATAAAGGAAGCATGATATAGGTGCCAACCACCTGAGAAGGGATAAGGGTAGGAAAATTCCATAAGGACTTGGAAGGCATGAATTGAAGGTTGATGTTGCAAAATACAACATATCCAAGAAAATACATAGGCAGGGAAACAAGGATATAGTGAGAGGTGGAACTCCACTAAGTACTCAAGAGAGGAGGATGGGAAGTTGTGAGTTATTTTCTGGTGCTGCAAGTAAGAGACACTACCAATAAAAAAGGAATGGAAAATGTTTCATGCTAGAAGTATTTAAGAAGGAAAAGCCTCCTACATTCAACAGAGAGGTAAGGAAGGATGAGGAAGCATAGTGATTTGAATGGGAAATTTAGTGTTTTTTGTGCTAAATTCCAATTCAGAATACAAACAAGTGCTTGAGGATTATGAGGTAAATTGCAAGTTAACCATGATTTTTTATGTAATTTTCATGAGCAAATTAACATAAGTAAAACATTGAATAACAACATATATCAGACATAAACATCACCATAAACAGTAATAGAACAACACATGATCATGGAGTTCAACCCTCCTGGGCTATGTCTCCTTGGTCCAGCCTCCAATGGCTTGTCCCTCTTCAATTATGCTAAAAATTTTGAATACATATATTTACAGTGCTCAAATCACTCCAAAACATGTTACAATGGCTTCATAAAACCCAAAAATGCATGTTTAGCCTCTTCTTGCTCCCAAATTCGTCAAAAACTCAACAAGTTCTGAGTTCCCCTGGCTTGGCTGCTATTCGCTCTACAAATTCCCCAAAATCTGGAACCAATCCTACAATTCCACCCCAAATTGTGCTAATAGAGTGCCATTTTGGCAGATTGTTGGCGCATTTAGTGAGCATGCTAATTTGGCAACTAAGGCCTTAAATCTAAAAAAATTGGGCCATGTACCTGGGGGCCAAGCCCAACGACCCACCCCTGCCATCGGGCCCCCACTCCGCTCTACCACAGTCGCGTTACATTCCATACTTCACGGGGTCGGGTCCTTAACTCCACCACATATAACATATAAAAGATTCGTGCCAAGGGCTTTAACAAGCCCCACGGTACCCCGATCAGTAAGAGCCCTACACTATTTGAGAGTTGGTCATAGTTTTGATCCCTGTAGAGTCCAGTTTGAATAGGACCCAAAATTTTGGTAGCCCTCATGTTGCCACGTGGCAGCCTACAATCGGGCCACGTGGCATCATGTGGTTGGCCACCATCCAACCAATGAAAAAACTCCAAATCAACACTTGTAGAATTTAGACACATGGTGTGACCGGATTGGTCATTTGAACCTAGTCAACCATTGCCAGTCAGCAGGCCCAGTCAGTTGTACGGACTGCTGACTAGGCAACCTATACCTTCTTTTTTCCAAATTTGCATATTTGGGAAAATGAACATAACAAGTTTATGGGAGCATACGATGTCAATTTCACGAAATGAGTTGCACCGGAATCAGGAAGATGATATCTACACGGTCATTCATTTTTTGCTTCGATCTGACAACTTTGAATTTTGAGAAAATTTTTGAGCCCCTGATCACTCCTCCCCACTTGTATCTTTTGGACCCCAAAATATCACTTTCTTTTGTTCAATAGATGATGGTACATTTCCCTCACATTTCCAATCTCGATCCATTTGGCCTTGGAAAGATTTTCTTCTTTGGGCCCCACTCGAAGGTAGTCCACACTCCCTCGCTTTGAAGACCTTATTCTTTTACCCAGAATGGTGTCTTGTTGTAGTTCATCAAGGTATTCAAGAGATAAATCTTCAATGGAAGGAATTTGAACATTCTCTCCTTGACCTTCAATAAAAGGAGGCTCATACAACCTTAAAGTGTCATTAACAAAAACATAAATTTGCATATATGAAGGCAAATCCAACCTGAAGGCATTGTCACCAATCTTTTCCAGAATTTTGAATGGACCATATCGAATTGGTTTCAAATTTTTACCTTCTCCTTGGAGCCTCTCTTTGCTAATGTAAATCCAAACTTCATCACTAACTGAGAACTTACAATCTACCTAATGCTTGTCATGCCTTGACTTGTACCTGCCTTGGCTCTTTTTCAAATGTTCTTGAACTCTTTTGTGTACCAATTGGATTTGTTCAATGAACCTTATTGTTTTATATATGTCACTATGACCATCAATAAAACCATCCTTTCCAAAAGTGAAATCCAAAGGAGACTTAGGCAAGTATCCCAAAAATACTTCAAATGGATATTTTTGAGTTGAAGAGTGCTTGGCTCAGTTGTAAGCATAATGAATGTAGTGCAAATATTCATCCCACAACTTAGGATACTTGCTACAATACCCACGAAGAATATGTATCATAGTCCTATTCATCACCTCTATTTGACCATCTATTTGCGGATGAAATGTTGTACTCTTTTTTAGTTTGGTGTCCATCAAGACCACAAGCTTGACCAAAAATTCCCAACAAATCAAGAATCTTGATCACTAGTAGTGGATGTGGGAAATCCAAAATGAACCCAAACATGCTGAAATAATAACTGAGTGGTTTGTTCAGATGTGATTTTCTTTTTACCTAGCACTAATATACACATCTTGTTGAACCTATCCACAACTACATACAAATAATCATGACCTCTTTTTGACAATGGAAGACCTACAATAAAATCCATTGAAACACTCTCCCATGGTCGTGAAGGTACTGGAAGTGGTGTGTACAATCCTAACTTCCTACTGCTAGGCTTACTGACTGCACACAATGAATATCCCTTAATAAAACATGACACACTTTCTAGCATACGGGGCCAATAACAATACCTCTGAAGATGTGACACTATTTTACTTACACCGAAATGTCCAGTAATAAGAGAAGTGTGTGCTTCCCTTATGATATTCACTCTTTCTCCCTATGGAATACAAAGATTGCCCAAATGATACAATAAGTTATCATGCAAATGATAATCCAATTCCTCTACTTGGTTACCTTGACTCAAGTTTGCATAAACATCCTGAAAGTCATTTTCTAGTGCATACTGCTCAATATAACGTTCATGCAAAACAAAATTATGCTTGAGTAAAATAGCTGCACTAATAATAGGCATAGAAAGCATATCAGCAGCCTTGTTATAGATATCTTTCATATACCTTATTACCAAGTGGAATTGTTGAAGAAAACCCATACATCGGAAGTGCCTTGATTAGAGCAACTTAGATTGAGATTACAAGTACTACAATGGATGATGATCAGTGTGAATGATTGTTTCCTTACCCATGTAGTAGCGTTTCCACTTTTTCATACTTTGCACCAATGCATACAATTCCTTGTCATATTTAGGATAACTAATCACTACACCATTGAAAGCTTTCGAATGAAAACATATAGGATTACTATGCTGCATGAGGATTGCACCCATGGCATAGTCACTAGCATGTTATGAAACCAACTCACAAAAAGATAGAAAAGAGAGATCAATGCCTTAGAATTCAACCTCTTCGAGGGGGAAACCTCCTTTACATTACACAAATGAACAATTCTTGGATGATTCAAATGACAAAACCTCCTTTCTATATATAGGAGTCTAGTGAGTCACAATATAGCCCAGCCGACCTAGCAATAATAATATAAAGCCATAAAAATAACAATAGAGGGATTCTATGCGGCATAGTAATAAAAATATGGGGACAATAGGGGCACAACAATATTAATAAGGGATACAACTACAATAGTAATGGGGTAATCACTAGTATTATAGGGACCTAGC
>APFE030271451.1:0-11871 GCA_000404065.3 Pinus taeda | reverse complement strand
GGTTTGAAAATGGAATTCATCAAACCTTGAAATGTAAAAGGTGCATTGGTAAGGCCAAAAGGCATGACCAAAAATTCAAAATGACCCTCATGAGTTCTAAATGTTGTTTTCGGAATGTCTTCAGTCTTCATTCTGATTTGATGATCCAACTTGGTGAAGTAAATTGATCTATGTAATTCATCCAGTAATTCAAACTATGTAAACTTTGAAACGGGAACTATAAACTCAAAACGGGAACACTAGCCAAAAAACCCTAAAAAAACATCAAAAACAGTGCTAAAAACGAAAAGTGTTGATGCTGGAATCCAAAAAACACCCTCAAAATGAAGCGTTGATGTCCGAATAACATTTTTTTTTCAATGGTAAATTTTGTGCAAAAAACACCCTCAAAACGAAAAGTGTTGATGTTGGAATAAAAAAAAAAAAATTCAAGGGTAAAATTTCAACATTTCAAAATCATAGCATAAAATATTTTATCATGACCCCGGGAAAAAAAAACCATTTTTTTTTTCAAATTTCAAAAAAAAATGAAAACATAAAAAATAAATTAAATAATTAAAACAATGAAAAAACACAAAACAAAACAAAAAAAAAAACAAAATAAATAAAAATATATACTAAAACGAAAGATAAAATAAATAAAAACAAAAAATCAAACATCAAATAAAAATCAAGTCGTAAAAATATAAAAAAAAAAAAAAAAAAACAAAATTAACAATAAAGATAAGAATTAAAAAAACTATTGAAAAAAAAATTAGCAAATTATAAACAAATAATAGTAAAAAAACATATTTAAAAAAAAAAAAAAAAATGTAAACCATAAAAAAATTTGGGAAAAGAAAAAAAAAACACATTAAAAAAAACTATAAAATTAAGTAGGTAAAAATAGAAAAATTAAAAAAACATTAACAAAAAACTAAAATTTTTTGAAAATTAAAAACAAACTAGATTTAAAAAAAATGGAAAATTAACAAAAAGAAATTAAAAACTAGTGAAATTATAAAAACATTTAAAGAGTTAAGAAAATATGAAAAACGGTGAACACATATCTTCTTTGGGGGGAACTCTGCTAAGGAAGATGGCCAACACAGAGACCTTATTCTGCCCTGGATATGAAACCATTGACATTGTGGTCGTTGGAGGCGGCGTTGCAGGGCTGGCCACAGCCATTGCACTCTACAAGATCGGCCTTAAGAGCGTGGTGCTGGAGCGCTATGACTCTCTTCGAGTTACAGGGGCCGGTGCTGCTGCTCAAATGGAAGAAGCTTCCACGGGATCTTCGGACGCTGGTCGTCCCTCCGCGAGGCCTGCCGGAGCCGATCTGGACACCATTGACCGTTAAATTGCTGCGCAGAGGAAAGTAGCCCTCCAGTTATGGATGGCTGTGGAGACCATGCGGAGAGCGAGAGGTGGGTTCGGAGGTCTCGAGAACGAACCCCGGACCCTCAAAGAAACCCATTTCAGGGGCGTAAGAAAGCTGCCCTGGGGGAGGTTCGCTGTGGAGATCAGAGTTCCATGGAAGAAAGTTCGAGTGTGGCCAGGCACATTCGACACTGTCGGGGATGCTGCCCATGCACTCGGTGAGGCCGATAGGGTCTTGCGCAACAGCTTCAGATTTGACAAAGATCTGCCAGATCTGGCCACCCAGAAGGAAGAAAAGCCCACGCTCTCGCAAGATCCAGAGATCTGCATGGGGTCAAGGCCCTCTTCTGACTCCTTTCAGATCCAAATTTCACAGCCTTCAGGCAAAACCATCATGCAATGGGTCAGCCCTTCAGATCTGGTGCAAGAACTCAAACTGAATCTAAAGCGCAGAATGGGGATCCCATCAAACCTTCTGCGACTTCTCTTTCAAGGTAAACAACTTGAAGACCCTCTTCCCCTCTCTTCTTACAGCATTTCCAGGAACAGTTTGGTGGTGGCGACCCTTCGTTTGAGACGAGGTGTTGCGGGACAATCTTCCTCTACTCGGCCTTTCTCATACAAGGACGCGGTTCACTCTGAGAACCCAAACCCCCAGAAGCCCCTAAATCTAAGGCCTTCTTGGTTGACAAGATTGAAGAAGTTCCCTCTGTGGAACTCATACATGAAAAAATGGCTTCCCAACTTCAAGATTTTACAGAAAGAGCCATCATTTGCAGATTCAATGGATTATGGCCGCGATCTCAGGATCTCTATGCATGGATCCATGCAAACTGGACACATCACTGTAAGATCTTTTTCTGTTCGAAAGGTTATTTCATTGTTCTATTTGATAACAATAAGCACTATGAAAAGGCCGTAGAAGAGGGCCCTTGGTTCATGGGAACTGTAGGGCTATTTTTGACTCCTTGGTTCCCATATTTTGATCCAGCCACTGCAGTCATTACCAAGACACCAGTATGGATTCGGCTTCCAAACTTACCTGCCCACCTATGGAGTACTCGGGCCTTCAGAGCTATAGGAGACACCTTGGGCAGCTTCATCCATGGAGATTTATGGCGGGAATCCAAAGGTCTCTACTCATATGCAAGAATATGTGTGGAGTTAGACCTGAGTAAAGGTCTTCCAGGACAAATCAATCTCAAGGTAAACGACTTTGTCTGGACCCAGACACTAGATTACGAGAATACAGCTTTTCGATGCCGCCATTGCCACCAATCTAGGCATTTGCAGAATACCTGCCCATCTCGCCCGGCACAGAAGAACAAGGCCAACGTCTCCAAGCCCAAGTCCAAACGATGGGCTCCATGCTCTCCTCCTCCAGTCACGGATTCTGACTCCTCCAACTCTAAAGATGAAGATAGCGAGGAAGATTTGAATCAGGCCCCTCATTTCGTGGCCCCTTCCACTGATGGTCTGGCACCTTCCTCCGACTCAGCCATTGCTCAGAAACGTGTACATTTGTCCTCCTCGGATTCAGAAAAGGAGGGCTCCCCTGTGGAGGACCCCAATCTTCAAGTTGTAATCGCTCATCCACCCCAAAGTGGTTGGGTTGAAGTTAAAAAAAGGAAAGGGAAAAAGCTTCGTGTTGAAGCCTCTACCCTTTCAGGGTAGCTTTCAACGCTTCTTTAGCTGCCAGTGCTTTGTTGTAGCTCCTTGCTTAATTCCTTCTCTGGAACCGAGGTTGATAGTCCTATCATTTCCGGTTGACGGTTTCCTGCTTCTCTGGAATGTATCCTCTTGTACAATATTTTTGCTTAATAGAATTAGTCTTAATTGAGAAAAAAAAATATTAAAAACATTTAAAAAAAAACTAAAAGAACAAAATTAAACTCAAATATACAAAAAAAAAAAAAAAAAAAAAATATATACATATATATATATATTATATATCTTATATATTATATATATATATGAAAATTTTTAAAAATATAAAATATCTTTTCGAACTTAAATAAAAAAAACATTTAAAGTTAAAAAGCCAATATGTATTTTTGATTTTTTTATTTATTTTTTTCTAAGCCCTATATTTTTATTTAAAAAGAAAAAAAATTTTAAACTTTTTTTTAAAAACCATTTTTTTATTAAAATAATATTAATATTAATAATATCAATAAATTTGACCCCCTTTGCCGCCAACTGGCCCATGGGTGGCACGGCCCTGGGGGGAAGGGTACTGCATTTTGTAAGCCCCTCTGCCTAGGGGCCACGCCACCACGGGTAGCAGCAGGGGTCATCTTTTTTTTTTTTTTTTTATTAAAAAATAAAAATAAAGGTTAAATTTTTTAATTTCTAATTTTTTTTGTTTTTTAAATCAAAATCTAGGCTTTATAATTTTTTTTATTTTGTTTTTAAATAAAATATATTGTTTTTTTAAATTGCTTTGAAATTGTTTTTCTTTAATAAAATGTTAAATGTTTTTTTTTAGGAACTATATATATATATATAGTTTTTTATTTTTTTTATTTGAAAAGATATACTATATTATAGTATATACTATACTACCTACTATATATATTATATATATATTTACCCGGATGCGGGTGCTTTCAAGGCATAATCAATGACGGTTTATATCAAGTTGGCATCTGGACTTGCAGCTGGCAATTCTGCACAGCCTCCAAAATCCTCCCATGGATGAAATGGATTATATACAGTACCTGCAGATCATCAAGCATTCGGAATTGAATGCGCTCCCTGTTCGAGACTCTTCGCAGGTTGTTTTATTTATGGCTTCGTTGGTTGTTTCAGTTGTCATTCCCATCGGGTCTCTCTTTATCAGCTTGTCCTTATCCCTGCTTCTGCGTATCACTCTGGTAGCTTGGTTGCATATCTGGTGTAAGACCTTTACTTGGCTTTCCCACCTTCGAACCTGCTCCGTCTAGCCTTGTTCTGCATCTCCTTTAGGTCACTTCGTTCCCTTGACAATGGTGTGTTGTCGTGGTTTCTCTCACTGTGGAGGCAGCAGTGGAAACCGTGGGCGTTCTCAGCCTGCTCCCCATAACATTATCCCTCTCGCTTCAGCTTCCCCATCCACTGATCATGGCAAGCCCTTCCCGCATAATTCGTTCCAAACCACCCGCTTTAAATTCCACAGTCGTCTCAACAAACTGATTCTCTCGGCCAGCATCACTGTAATTTTGGCTGAGGAAGAGGATAAGCCTAGTGTCTCTGTGCATACCTCAACTTCGCAGTCTCAGGATGACAGCGTGCTACAGGGAGAAGATGTAGTCATTGTGTTTGATTGTGGTGAATTGCGGGCTGAGGGTAGTGTCCCTGATGTCCTCAAGCCTCCAGAAGATAATACTCAGGACATTTTGGCTTCGGCTGATCCGGCGAACCCCTCAGATGGCAATTAGCGCTTGGCAGCTCCTCTGCGTGGCAGTGGTACAGGTGTTGTATGGGTAAGAGGACAATCCATTCCACTCTTGTGAGATATGTTGGCCTTAGTCAACACACAACATAAAAGATGGAAATGGGAGTATGTTGGGAAGACAAGGAGATGAAAAGGGGGGAGAGCTCGAAAGAGGCAGCAAGAGACAAGAAAATGTTAGAAAATCAGAAAGGCAAAAATATTTTTTTATGTTGACAATTGCTTGTGATATTATTATATTATTATTAACTTTCTTATGTTTTTTTTAATCTTCTTTTCATCAAGCAATCATCAAATCAAAAGCATGAAGATCAATGACACCAGAAGTAGGCACTCAGCCAGGGCTAAAACTACTATGAAGGGGGAAACCTAATCAAACTCTTCCACTAATAGATTCAAATAAAATTGAGAGAATCCAAAATCGTAGACCAGGCCAAAGGACTTTCCTCACTCCACCAAGTCAGATTTATAAGATGATTAACCAAACTTCAATATTCTCTTCAGTCAAATAGCTTCAACCCAGTTACGACATAGAATTTCGACCCTTCATCTTCCACAATTTCGGCCCTACTACAAGTTTAAAAATTCAGCCCTCCAACAACAACTAGAAACTCGCATATGTGGCAAAAGAGAGAGAAATTCGGCTTCTTTTTTCTTGACAAAAGTCTCCTTCTTCACTAGGGTTTTCTCCTTCTCCTTATGTATTTTGCTTTTTTTTCTTCTCCAGTTATTGTATATCGAACTTGCTTATATTGAGTTTCAAATGAGGTCATGTTGCTACCTATATATAGTGGTTTCTGGCTCCCAATTAGGTCAACTTATCTTCCTTGAGGCCGACTTGGAGGAGGCCTATTTGACTTATTTTACATAAAAATAATCTTCTTTCTTGATTAGAAAAAAACCTAAGAAGGGTTTATTACATGATGACAAGGACTAGGACTCATGACATAAACCCTAGTGTTATAGGCCATTTTTCACATCTTGTCAATAGGCCTACAAATTGGATCCTTCAATATCAATGAAAACCTTGTCATCATCCCTACACAAATCCCTAAGCATGACTCTTTTAAATCCCCGAGTTTCTAACCTTGACTACCTCATTTTAGTGTTTTAAGGCCCAACGCACCTTGGCCCCTTAGGGATCTGTTTTGAGTGGCAGTTTGCTCAGTTCTGCACCTACTCTAATTAGAGTAGGTTTTTCCTTGTTGGGGATGCATTGATCAAGAAACTTCGTGAAAATAAGAAGAATCTTTAAGCTTCCTCTTCGAGAAGCTTCTAGGAGTTGTTACAACCATTTACCTTGGGTAAGAACTCTGAATCCTATCTCCCCTTCCTTGGAGTTTTCACCTCCTTATCCCTTGAGACCATCCTCCCATCAAGAGTGGATTTCAATCCTAGATTGGTAAATGGATAAGAATTCCTAAACTACCATCCTCTCCTATTTATTTATTGTCATCCACAAACTAGAGGTTGGCTTTTGGAGACTAATCATGCCCTTATGTTGTTGCTTTGATCATAAGAGAGTTATCATGTCCATGTATTAGGGTGGCTTTGAGGTGTACATTGTGGCAAGGAAGGACAAGTCTACTTGGGAAGTTCTCTACAAGATCAACTTCCACTTTTGGTTGTAAACTATCTCCCTTCCATTTTAATATAAAGAGTATATCGTTTGCCTGCATGTGTTATGTTATCTTTATGTACATGTGTTTCATTGCTATGTTGATCCATTGAATAGAATGATTGGATAATTATATATAGATGTTGTATATCTTTGGCTTGCGTTGTTTGTTTATGCATGTTCTAATTATAGCGATCAGAGCTATTCTTGGAGCTGACAAGACAATATGAGAGAAGAACTTGTTATGGATCACATGTAAGTCATCTTTCCATTCTCCAATTCTTCTAAGGAAAACTTCATAGTCTTTGATTTATGTTGTTCTAAACCAGGCCACTAGGTGTAGGGAAGATACCTCTGTCTGCAGTCGTAGATTATGTATAACAAATTGGCGACTCCATTGGGGACTGATAGACTCGTTGCACCTGTGCTAACCCCTGCCTCATGCAAAAAAGTTTCCTTTTGATGCTTTGGTTTCCCAGCCTATATCTTCTACCATGGCTGAGGCAACCCAAGTTGCAACTTCTTCCATGTTTGTAACCACACCAAAGGCACATTTATACGATGGCTCATATGTTCTTCCAAGTTACCAATCCTTGTTTTGGACCTTCTCTGGTGCAATAAAGTCCATGCACATCTCCCAACGCATCTACATCTGGAATTTCGTTTGGCACTTTATTAATGTGGACTACACATTGTGCTCCTCTTCCTCGATCTACACCTACAATTTAGCAGCAAATTGACCCTTATGTTAGTGGACATGTTTATTTACAACACCCTAATCCATGTCCTATTGGGAACCCTCCACTTGGAGGGCAGTTGCATCTTTATTAACCTTCTCTTTCAAAAGGGGGGAAACCTATTGCAGGTTCATTTCCATCCCCTCAAATTAGTGCTCAGCCTCAAATGAGTCCTTATTCAAGAATGCATACTAGTGTTTGGCAGCCTATTTTTCCTATTCAACCTGGTTCAGTTGTGGCTTCATCTTTAGCTTATCAACCTATCCAAACTGAAATGAATGTGAGCCAACCTTTACAGGTTGTACCTTTAACTCAACCCATGCCGCTAATATCTAGAGCATCACAACCTATGTATACCTAGCCTCTTCAAGGTATATTACAATCACAACAATTTGGACAAGCCATTCCTCAAGCAAAGATATTTAGTTTTTTCTTTACTTGTCTCCAAAACTATAAAATTTTGAATATTTTTATGAAACAATAAACTAGACATAGTTATACATTATGTTTTGTAAATGGTTGATCATGGATAAAAATCAGAGTTCTAAAAAATATATACATGGTAATGTGTGTGTGTGTATGTTTTTTTATAATTTTTCTTTTTTCCATTCCACCTAGTAGGAAACTATTAGATTAGTTTTATATAAATATAAACTTTTGCAATGCATACTAAGATAAATTATGTGTTCTTTTACCACTTTGAATATGTTCTTTTGCCAATTGGGCCCCTTAGTAAAAATTGTGTTCATTGTGATTGAATGATTGCATGTGTTTTTATTGTTAGTTTTCCTTCCACAGAATTTAGTAGAAGAAATTTGCATTCTATTGTTTTCAGTAATTCATTAGCAACCGCAAATTTTGAGTTATTTCTACATTTACCCCCTGGAATTTCTCGATGTCAAAATAGTTGGCATAGTTGAAAAAAATGATTTTGGTTACCAGTATTAGTGGGTTAACTCTTGGGACAACAAACAAAGATGTAAAATCTCACTTAGCAATGTTGAGGTCTATGATTTGGACTTTATTTACACTAATTCTAGTGTTCATACAGTGTAGCCATATAATAAAAAAATATTGGTTAAGTGACTTTGAGCATTGGAGATGGAGATCGTCTATCAATGACTTCAAGGTAGTTACGGATTCATCAATATCATCATTTGGATTTCTTGGTTCTTGTTTTTGGTTTGGTTGTTCTAATTTTTGGTTTCATGGTACTATGTTTGGATACTAATTGGGTTGTGTATTATACAATTTCCTTGCAATTAAATACAATGATTGTGTTGATGGCATTCATTTGATTGTTTTTTGTGATTTTAAACCAAATTAAAAATAAAAATCAATAAAAACCATTTTAATGCTTACTAAACTCTAAAACAATTTATAGTGTTGATTTAATACATGAGGTTCTTCTAGAAGTAAGAATTTTGCTCAATTCTCCCAAAAAAATGTAATGTTTTATCCCAATTTGGTAAATGATTGGATCATGGATGCATAAATAAAATTTCATATCAGGAATGTGTGCACATCACTAAGCCATGCTGAGCTCGCAACCTAGATGACAGGTTGGAGGCTTGAGACTTGTCAATCATAAACATTGAAGAACAAAAGTATGTGTTCCTAAGAATGTGCATACTTTGTGCAAGCACACGTTCCTTTTGCCATCATATTCAAGTGCCCACCCTCATATACCTCATGTCAATTTTAAGTGATTGACATATTTGAAACTCTATTGCACATAGGAGAGAATTTACAAAAAAAAAAAAAAAATGACTTGATAAAAAGACATTAATTTCTCATATTTAATGTAATTTTGAATTGATCCTGCTATATGCATATTAAAATAAAATAAATAATATAATAAATTAAAATAATATATATATATAATACCCTTAACATAATTACAAAATAGTTTGATTTTTTTTTAAATCATATGCTTATCATATATAGTTACCTATCTTTGAAGTTAATAAGAATTTAAGAAAATGAGATTTGTGATAAAAAAGAAAATAACTCAAATAGTTGCTACCACCTTTTCATAAATTGAACTAAAAATACACCACCTTTTTCTCATTATTGTCTGGTGACCAAGAAAATGCACAAGTCAAATATCTCATTAATTTCTGCTGACCAAAAGAATGCGCAAATGAAATAAGAGATTATTCAACAAAATTTTATTTCCGAAAAACCAATCATAATCAAATAAGAGATTATTCAACAAAATTTTATTTCCAGTATCCACTTGATCAAGGAAACTGGATTTTAGAACAAATTGTCTAGTGCAAAGAACAGTTGTCAGAAACAAAAATAGGTAGTAATAAATCCAAAAATGACAATAATCACATTCATATATACATATATGTCAATCCTAAACAGGTACCCAAGATTTGGAGCATTCATTGTGAAACTGATTGCCGGGCAGAGAGAAGCAAGGACAAATACTCCGCAATTGCCTGCCCTTCTGCTTCAATCTCGATGTCATAGTCTGCTACTGGATCTCCACTCAAGTTATTTACAATATCTTCTTCCATCTCCTTATCTCGCCCTTGCCCTTCCAAAGTTGCACTTTCAGGCTGTCTTTCTTCCTCAGAAGCTGCAGAACCTACCTCTGCACGGCCCTGGCTAGAAGCACTCGAACCTGCTCCTGCATTTTGGACATGTTGAAGAAGCCTTCCTATTGCTTCTTCACTTGTACCTCCATGTAATAAGGCACTCGAATCTGCACCTGCATTTTGGAGTTGTTGAAGAAGCCTGCCTATTGCTTCTTCCCTTGTACCTCCATGTAATAAGGCTCTTGATATCATTTCTGAAATTTCCTCTTTTCTCCTGTTTCTTCGTCTGAGTCTGGACTCAAGACTAGCCTGTAGAGCAGAATTGGATGCAGGATCCGTTAACTCATCCAAAGCCTTTTCAAAATCATTCTCATTCCTGCGGAGCGCTTCTGCTGCTAGAGTTCTCTCATACCCAATTGAAGCAAGTCCGGTCAGTTTTGTCATGTCTACAGCCTTTCCCAGTGGCGTCCTGCCATAAGATTTTTGCTCGCTCATCTCTCTGTGATGTTGTTTATCTTCCTCTTTTTTCTTTGCAATTCTTTCCCTTTCATCAATGGCAAATTCTATTGCACGCCAACATCTTGGCTACACATTCTTAAAGCCCTTTTCGACTGTTTCGTTGTAAACCCCATATTCACTAGTGTTGCTAAAGATTCATCTTAGACTTGAAGCTGCCCATATTTGGCTTGGGCTGATGTTAGTGCCTTGTAAGACTCTTCCAAAAATCCCATGTGGTAAGCCACAACACCTTCCAGAAGCTCCAGTCGCGTGTATGTTGCAGTTTCTGGACAAAACCCTAACCCTCCTTGTAGAACCCTAGCTCTCTCCATATTTGCACCATAACAAAGTTGATGCCCTTTGCGCGCCTCTTTCAACCGCATTCCAGCCATAGCCAAACAGGATATGTCCCGCAGCATGAAATAACACCACACTGTGTCTATTTGCAGTAGCGACGCATTGTCCACCTTCTCCATGACCTTTGGATCACAAATGGAGAAGGCCTCCTCTCCCATGCCAAGAACATCAAGTGCATCTTTATATTTTCCCATTTTAATCAGACGCCGCCCCTTTGAATGAAGCATCAAACCCATAAGCAGGGCCCTCTGATCTGTCTCAGAACCAACTTTCAATTTTTCTCCGCTCTGGTTCTCCAGTTCAATGTGGAAGTCATCCTCTGGAAAAGAGGAATTATCAGTATGTCTCTTGACCATTGCATCTACTGCGGCTCTTATACGAGCAAGTCGATTTTGGGCATCGACCTCATCCTTTATAGCCTTTGCTTCATTCACATCAACTTTACTTATCAGAATTCTTGAATTTGCCCTCAATCCCACCTCTCTGAGCTTTTTATCCGCTAATTCCTCTTTCAGAATTTTCCCGCCAGAGATGACCTTTAAATTCTGTGGCAAACACAGCGAAGTCTTGGCCAGCTCTGCTCTCAACATGCCTACACTCCACTCCTCCAATTCTACCTCAATTACTCCCGACCATAACCCGCTCACCTTCAGCTTTGTAGTGGGAAAGTTGCTGCCACTCGAACTCGAACCTGAGCCTTCCATGTTTACAAAACCAAAAGAATTTGAAACTAAGAGTACCAGATTTGGACACAGTTAGCTTTGGCTGGCTTCAACCTGTGCAGCTATTAGCTCTAGTGTATGGTATGGAAGTGAAATGGAGAACTATTTATATACCCTACCCCGAGTAAATAGGTCCAACCTTTGACACGAACAGCTAGTCGGCTTGGTGAATTAGATTTATAAATTTACACCATTCTTATTGTGTTAAAAAGTGTGAATTTACGTGGTAACAAAGTCAACTGGCATCATCATTTTCAGGGTGGCCATTAGTTCATGAGGTTGACTTTTAAAGGGCTATGGTATTGTAAAAAAGGCTATAATATCTATGGTAAATTGAGCGTGAATATACATAGATAAAAATATTGTTATATTGTTTGTTTATTGTAAGCATTAAAGTTTTATATACTTATTAATTAAATTTAAATATGGTTATTTTCAGGGTGGCCATTAGTTCATGAGATTGACTTTTAAAGGGCTATGGTATTGTAAAAAAGCCTATAATATCTATGGTAAATTATACATAGATAAAAATATTGTTATATTGTTTGTTTATTGTAAGCATTAAAGTTTTATATACTTATTAATTAAATTTAAA
>APFE030271448.1:47670-94869 GCA_000404065.3 Pinus taeda | reverse complement strand
TACAATATTAATGGGGTAATCACTAGTATTATAGGTACCCAACAGATTGAGATGGCTAACTCTTCTATCAAACAAATAGGAATGAGGCTGGTAAAATCTAAATTAACAAGCATCCATTGGGCTCATGGAGTCATATGTTACTCAACATTAACAGTGAATTGGCTTTGCAACGAAATCAAGGTGTTCAGACTTCAATATACATAAAGAACAACAGACACAAAG
Organism: Pinus taeda; assembly: GCA_000404065.3. Taxonomy (NCBI): domain Eukaryota; kingdom Viridiplantae; phylum Streptophyta; class Pinopsida; order Pinales; family Pinaceae; genus Pinus; species Pinus taeda. Next base: position 94,647 of record APFE030271448.1, on the reverse strand, counting down.
GGACAATATATGAGTACATGAAGGAAATTAGAACACAGCATGTGATTTCTAAGTAATCAAGTACCCATCAAACTGTAAACAACATGAAAGACAACAAGAAGAATTCATACATTGAAGTCACTATGATTCTTGAGCAGCTGAAACCATTCACTATATTATCAAAATAAACAGAGTCTTTACATAAGCTTGTCAACAGAGCTTTTTTACATAAACTTCCAACCCTTATTACATCGTTGTTCCTGCTATATATAGAGCTCTTCTACCTGATTGAGATTCCTCCTCGAGCATGAGGGGAACTCAAAATCTACTTCTAATGACACCTAATCAACTTTTAACTGCCTATTAAATGTAACAAACTTCAACTAAACTTTCCAGAGATCTAAATCAAGTAGGATTCTAACACCATGTTATGCTAATAAAAGCCTTAGCTATAATTGTTCTCGTTCTTTGACATCCGGTTCCTTTCAGTTTGGCTGTGATGGGTGTTCAAGGCTCCATGCTAGTCTTCTATGCCACATCCTCTCCATTTGTCTTGAAATATAGGAAACTACCCTTGCTCATCGGTCTTTAAAATTTTTGAATCCACAGAAGCAGGTTCTTCATCTTTGATCTTCAAAAATGTGACAGATGGCCACGTCTTTGATGTGCTGTCCACTTCCTTAATATTCAAAAGAAAAAACTCCTTTAAGCTGTCTTGATATATTTGAACCGGGGCAAATGCGTTAATTTTATGACAAAAGTTAAAAGTTGGACCTGAATCCATACTTTTCCACCTGTCTTGACTTGGTTGAATATTAATAGCTTCAACTGATGTCGTTCATACCTTGTAAACATTCACTTTTGAAAATTCCCACTCATATTCAAAACCGGTTAATTAAGATTGGACTGTTTAGCTTTAATCATCACCTTCAGCAGTTTCGTAGCGCGCTATGAAACTGCTGAGTTGCTTCAAAACTCATAGTTCCAACCCATAACTTTACTTATTTGAGCACTTTGCAATCAAAACCTTCTTTTAACTATTCCAAAACCTTTCAACATTGAATGGACATGCAGGATTCTTCAAAAAGGTGACACTAAGAAAAATCATCAAAATTCGAAGCATAGCCTTATTTGAAATGGGATTTCATTAAGAAGATTCCTTCAGCTGGCCTAACTGTACCTTTAAGTCTTCAATTTGTTTCTTCATGATCTTGATTCCAACTCTTAATTTCATATTAATCATTATGATGAATTTTGCTTCTTTAATTGCCGGTACTGTCCAGGTGTGGAATTGAGTATTACAGTCAACCACCTCAGAAGTTGTTTTGTCTTCCCATAAGGTCTTCATTCTGTAATAATTAGCTTGTTGTATGGCATGTTTCCTGGCAGCTTTCCTCAGTCTAGCAATCTCAAGGTTGGCAAATTCCAATCTCCTTTTCAAATCCTCCATACTATCTTCTTTATGAGTGGCAACTGTTTTTCCTTTGTCCTTTCTTTCACGGGGTTGTATCTCTTCCCCTGTTTCATCTGTTCTTGGCGGTACCTCCTGTACTTGCTGAAATTGCCTTGTTATGGGCCTCCTGGGCTTGAAAACAAATTGTTCAACTTGCTCATCAAACTTAAGTTTCTTTGAGGCTTTAGCTTTCTTTGTCTTCTCTTTTCCTGACTGCTTCAAATCATCTTGAACTAGTGGGGAATCTTCAAAGTCAATTGCCTGCAATAAATCATTTAAATTTCCCTTTGAAACAGAACTTTCTTCAACAACTACTGACTTACCCTTTTCTTTATCCATCTGACTCCTCGTTCTTCTTCTTTGAACTACTCCAGCTATGCTTGATTCATGTGCAGTCTCTTTGACTTGAGATTTTTCTTTAATTGACTGCTGAGGTGTATCTTGAATGGTTAGTGGCTTTACAGACTCTCTAACTTGTTTCCTTGCCTTTAATTTTGAAAACCTCTTGGCTCTTGTTTCTATTTGAAGACCTGCTGTTGTAAGATCTTTTGCAGGTAGAGGGCTGAGGCCAGTCTGGCTTTTGAAACCAGCCATGAAAATAAATGTATTCCAGTCTTTGCCTACCTTTTGAAGCTCATGCAAAACAAGCAATTTAATCAAGCCATGGTGAAACAGAGAAGTTTCACAAGCCTCCTTTCTCAATTGTACTTTGTCACACATTTTACTCAAACTGCGGAATAAATAAAAAGGTAGATCAATGGAAGCCTTCCCTATGAAATGCAAAAGGAGTTTGAAATGGTACGAATACACCTTGTTATACCTTCCTTCGCAAGTCAGGTATTTCTGTATACAGGTGAGTAAATGTGCATAGGACTCTTTGACATAGCTCCTAGGAACCGACTTACTCAAATCTGAATTAACGAATTCCTTCTTTAAAAACTCTTTGCATGGATTCATGTCAAATTTGAAATTTTTAAACCAATTTTCTTGCCCTCGTGGAATCTCTGTCACTATGGATATCATCTCTGGTGAGACCTGCAATTCCATCATAGCCACCTTTGAATTTAATCCTGTGAAATTTAGTGCAAATTCTTTAGTCACCTGTGCATGCCCTCCTTGTAACTTCCTGCAAAAATTCCAACATCTGGCCTTTTTAAAAGCCTTCTCCACATCTTTGTTCTTCAATGTTATATCCAAACCTTCAGGCTCGTTTCTCAGACATTTGCCTGATCTGTGTTCTTTCTTCTCTACTGATCTCTCCATGAAATCTTAATGACCTGTAAGCAAGGAATACTAGCTCTATTCAACTGTAAACTCAGCCTCTTTTGAAAACCTGCCTCGCCTTATTTGCTGCCTCGCTTGATTACAATGTTATTTAAAATTGCAATCTTGCTGATTATAATTTTTTCAAATTGCAATCTTGCAGATTTGTGATTCATGCAAGGCTTACAATCATCGTTAAGACTTGTACATAGGTGGCTTTTCTTGGAAATTGTAATCCGTGTGTATCAGCGAATCTAATGGTGGTGATAATGGAGATGGGTGGTGGGACGTGATAAGTGGAGTACATGAACTGACAAAGGATGACGCAGCCATAGATTTACCTAACGGATTTGACATTTGGGAAAGATTCGCTGCGGAATGCACGAATCCCTGATTTCGCAGCGCGGTTAGTTTAAATTTTGAATGATGCGCTGCGAAATCACCTAATAAGGTATTGCGCTGCGAAACTACTAAACAAAGTAAATGCGCTGCGAAAACACTTTAAAAAGATTACATGTGCTACGCAATTACCAAAAAGGCTTTGTGGTGGATAACAAAGTAACACATGACAATGAGATTGGTGAGAATGATGGTGATCAGTGGTAAATAAGAATACATGCTTGACTCATGACCTCCTAAAACTCAAACTTTAAGGAAAAAAAGAACTCAACTTAGATTAACACTGACCTTTGTCATCAAGCTAGGATGAGAAATTTTAGCATTAGATTTCTTAAGTGATAAAAACAAGGGAAGTCATAAGTCCACCCATCCACTCATTCTCCGTCACCCTCCCTAGTGTCAATCTTTATCAATCACATTGCTATGTTCCTCGTGCCTTTGTTGAGGACTCCTTCTTACCTCATCTTTTTCCGGTCCTCCCCTATTGACTTCAACACAATTATTCTAGGAGAGTGTCTTAGAGGTTGGTGTACCTTGGATCTAGTCTCTTCATTAGGGGTGCTTTAGATAAGGAAAAGGGAACAATCATTACCCTTTGATTTGCTTGTTTCTTGCATGCTCAAATCTAGCTCATTATATCATGATCAAGAATCATGCACTCGATGGTCCAATGCTTTAGTGAATTGTCCTAAAATTTACCGGCATGTGTGATATGTTCCCAGACCTCATGAGTGGGTGGCAGCCCTTCAGGTAACCCCCCACATGCTCAGCCATCAATAGTTTTTGACCTATCCTGAGATGTAGTTTCGTAGATTTTAATGGTTCGATTTCATTCGATCGCAGAGCCTACTGCACGACCCTCTCCTTTAGCTATCTCATTAAGATCTTTAGGGCCCTTTCCTATTCAACAAAGATTCTTCAATTACAATCTCCCCATCATATTAGATTGGGGGAATTTGGTCCTATGTACTCAATTCAACACCATTCATTGTATTCTTCTTGGCCTTTGTATTCCAGGCACATGTATATGAGATTCTTTGTATCATTGTATTATTTTTTGGCCCATTGGTTCAAACACATCATTTATCATGTATTATTTTTGTTAAACCCACATTGCTAGGCACACCGTTATTATTTGTACCAAGTTATCTCGACGGGTATGCCTATGCCTCCCCTACCTCATTGAGATCATGCACACACCATAATGGAGGCTTTTGTCTGCCAAGTAGGTTTTGCCTCCTTTGGTCATAGTTCTTCCATATGGTGTCATGGATCTCTCTCACTCACTCCATGAACTCCCTTTACGTGTCTCGTGAAAGAAAACTACAATCTATTTCGATCACACAATGTGCTCATAACACTCATACATTGGGGGAGAAATATATTATCACCTAAAAAGTGAGCACCTAAAAACAAATTTATTTTAGTCCTTTACATGCACAATAGTGATGTTTGATGTTTTGAACTTCCATGCTTAGGACAGTAGCATTCAATACATGTTAGCTTGGCATTATTGTAAATCATATCTTCTCAGTAGTTAGTCAGGAAATGGTGTATTTTTAGCATTGGATTTCAGTCCTTTTCCTTATTCCAGTAGAAAAGCTTTCTCCTAGAGTAGATTTCTCCTTCTTTCATCAATAATCAAGCTTCTTCTGAATCCATAGAAGTCTGTCATGAAAACCTTAGTGGTCTCTCGCCAGCTGAACAGTGACAAAAGGTAGAACCATCACTTTTACTTGTGTATACAACATTGTCACCTAAAAGTTTGTACCAACCCCAGGTTGATAAAGTAAAGTTGGTAGCCACAGGAGTTGCAACATTCTTGCTGCAATATTGGTGCTCATCACTTTTTGGTGCCATTGCCGGGGAGGTGTCTAAGTAATATGTGATTACTACTTTCTTTCTTCCATTTATTGGTTCTAATATTCTGCTATTAGTTTCATTTCTGCAAAAGTAATTTACTTTGCTTCCTTTTCCATTCTGCATTCTTTGCTTTCCTTTCCATTCTGCAAGTCATCTTTCAATCAAGTAGGTAATTTTTCTTTCAGTCAGTAGTTTTCATTCAATCTGCAACTTCAATTCTACAATTACTTTCAAAGTTTGAAAAAAACACAAAACAAGACAAAAACATTTTTTTCATGCCTTGTAGGAATAGGGATAACTTAGGGAAATTTTTGCCAAATACCCCCACTGCTTCAAACAACCAACCTTCCCTCTTCTTCAGTGGCTGTGAACTGGAGGAACCTTTAGGTGAGCAACCAAACATATTTAAAGAACCTACTAGGGAAGAAGAATAAGAAGTACCCATTCCTACTAAACCAATGGCTGAAAATAGAAATGGCAGAGGAAATAGAGAAAGAGATAAGGGTACCTTCCCCATCAAGGAAACCAATGGGGATACTAAGATGAAAAATATAAGCCCCTCTACCCTTCCTCATTTCCATGGCATGACATCAGAATATCCAAACACTTTCTTATTTGAGTTTTCTATCATATGCCGAACCTATGGCTACACCAATGATGAGTAGAAGTTGAAACTATTTCCATCAACTCTCAACGATGCAGCTTTGCGCTGTTCATGGTTTACCTGGGGATAGCATCACAACTTGGGCTCAGATGCAGCAAGCCTTAAACAACAAGTATTGAGACTACTGTAGGTCTAAAGACACTAAAGAGGAAATTTTTAGGATGACCTTAGGGCATGATGAATCCATAGAGGATTATGAAGAAAGATTCCAGCTTAGTTACAAAAGGGCTAGGTGCACACTTGACCCTGAGTCACTGAAGTTGGTCCTGCTTAGAGGAGCAAGGAAAGATATTCTAGATACCCTGAACTTGTTAGCAGTAGTGGATCTCTACCAGTTACCCTATGAGGATATCAATATTGCCTTTAGAAACCATTCTAAGGCAGCTAGGAAAAAGGGTAGCGGTAGTCAACCTATGGTTAATCCATTCTCTTCCAATTCATCCATCAAGGGTGAAATTGGAAACATGCTGGATGATTTCAAGAGTGAGATGCTACAAACACTTTCCCTATAGACGGACACTATGCACATTAAGAGAAAACAGGAGGAAGCAGAGAGAGCCTTAGCCATTTTCTGTCCTAGATGCACCAGGAGGCACCCTAGCAACGAATGTCCATTGAATTCTATTGAAATCTACTCAGTTTGTGAAGAAAACCACTCCACGGACAAGTGCCCTTATCTCCCTGGATTAAAATATGTATGTCAAGGAGCTTAAGGGGTAACTGAACAGTTCTGCTACATAAACTAAAGGAGACCTCATGGGCCTAGGACATACCAGCAGGGCATGCAAGGGTCATCCCATGCATATTATAGCCCCAACCAGACCATATCCATACCTTCTTAGGGGACCCTTGCTCATCCTTCCTAGTCTACACCTCCTCCTTCATCCTTTGCACCTCAGTATCATTCCCAGCTAGCCAGCTAATCATTTCAACCATTTTCTCTACCACAACCTTAGTGGAATGCACTGCCTCAGGGGTGGAGGCCCCTATACAACAACACCTTAGCTTTATTGCCTTCACCACCTGCTCAACCACAACTTTTACACTCCACTCCACCTAAAAAACCCCAGATGCCTACCCAGCCAAATCCGATCTCGAACAATAGACAGGCACAACAAGTATACAGTGGAGAGATATCCTATCCTGCTTATGTTGTGGAGATTCAGGAAATCAACCTGAGATCTGGGAGAGTACTCCCAGACAACCAACCTCTACCTCCACCTAGGGAGGTTTAGGAGGAATGAGAGGAAAGCATGCCTAAAGTAAATCCACCCCCCTTTCCAAAGATATTAACCCAACTACTCCAGCCTACCCCATAAGAGACTGAACTTTTGGGAGAATTGAAAAACCTATGTGTCAGAATTCCACTTCTCCAAGCTATTAAAGATGTACCTATTTACAACAAGTTTATTAAGAAGAAGTGCTTTAGGCATCTAGGGAGGCGAATAAGAGATGCCCCTACCATTAATGTCATTGGACAGCTGTTCAACTTAATGTTGGGGCAGGTAATCTGTCCAAAGTATTTGGACCCTGGAAGCCCTATAGTAGATGTGCACATCAATGGCACCATTGTCCCACGCACTTTGATGGATCTTGGGGCTGCCATTAAAGTGATGACCAAGGATACGATTCTCAAGATCAACCTCCAAGGTTCATTGAGAAAGACCACAATAGTTCTGCAACTTGCAGACCACTCCATAGTGACCCCTGAGGGGATTGTGGAGGATATGATGGTCTCCATTGACTCTTGGATGTACCATACAGATTTCCTAGTTCTCCAACCTAAGGCTAAGCTTACTAGTTACCCTCTCATCCTTGGGAGGCCCTGATTAGTCACTGTCGATGTCTACATTAGCTACAGGGCTGGAAATATGACCATAAAAAATGGTCATATGTCCAAGTAGTTAGTCCTATACCCTCTTACTCAGCCATCTCTAGAACATGACTTTCCTTTGTGGCTAGAAGAGGAGGAAGAAGATGAAGTTTATTCTGCCCAACTATATACCTTAGAAACAACCATCGGAGGGGGACAACAAGATGAAGATGATTTGGTTGAATACATACTCCAAAGTCCAACTCCTAGTACATTGTCCTTAGAAGAAGTAGTAAAGGAAACCCAAAAGAACCATCAAATTGATCTCTTCTTAGCCGATTCCAACCCTATCTGTGTCAAAACCATAGAATTTAGCCGTGAGAGAGCTTTGAAAATCAACCCATCTCTTTCTATTTAGCAAGAAGAAAAGTTGTGTAACCTGTTAAAGGAACAACTGGATGCCTTTGCTTGAAGTTACAAAGAAATGAAGGGAGTGCACCCCTTGGAGTGTACTCACCACATTTATATCAAAGAAGGTTGCAAGTCAGTCTGACAACCCCAAAGGAGGATGAATCCAGCTCTTAAAGATATAGTCAAAGAAGAACTGCAAAAGCTACTAGATGTAGGATTCATTTACCCTATGTCAGACAATGAGTGGGTCTCTCCTTTGGTGTTGGTTCCAAAGAAAAATGGTAAGTTGAGGATTTGTGTCGATTATAGGGAGTGAAACAAAGCCACAAAGAAGGACCATTTCCCTCTACCTTTCATCGACCAAGTGCTAGATGGCCTGGCAAGGAAATTTTTTTTCTCTTTCCTAGATGGATTTAACGGGTACAATCAAATCCAGATTAGCCTGGAAGACCAAGATAAAACCACCTTCACTTTTCCTTGGGGTACTTTCGCCTATAGGGTCCTTCTTTTTGGCCTATGCAATGCTCTTGCCACTTTCTAGAGAGCAGTCCAAAGTATCTTTGTTGAATTAGTCCATAATGCGGTAGATATTTATGTGGATGATTTTACAGCTTATGGATGTGATTTGCAGGAGGCTATGTCCAACTTAGGTAAGGTGCTGCACAAATGCATTGAAATGAACCTGTCTCTCAGTCCCGAAAAATGTGAATTCTTGATGACTACAGGGATTGTGCTAGGTCATTCAATATCCCAAAAAGGACTGTAGGTGGACCCAAACAAAATAGCTATCATCCAAAGGGTCCCACCTCCACAAAAGCAGAGAGATGTAAGAAGTTTCCTAGGGTTAGCTAGATACTACCAAAAGTTTATAAAAGACTTCACCAAGTTGGCTTCTCCTTTATTTGGGTTTTTGGCCAAAGAATTTGAATTTGTATGGTAAAAAAACTATCAAGAGGCCCTGTACACCCTAAAGGACAAGTTAACCACTGCAGCGATTCTACGAGGCCCAAATTGGGCCCTTCCTTTTCATATACATGCTGATGCCTCACACAAAGCCATACGAGCAGCCCTAGGCCAGATAGATGAAAAATTATCTTATGCCATTTACTTTATCAGTAAGAATCTATCAAAGGCCGAGATGAACTACGCAGTGACCGAAAAGGAGCTCCTGGATTTTATGCATTCATTGAACAAATTTAGGCATTATATTATAGGCTATAAAACATTTGTACATACTGACTATGCTGCAATCAAATATTTAATGAATAAACCTGATGTGAATGCTCTGATTATTAGATGGTTACTTTTGTTACAATAATTTGATCTAACTATTGTTGATAAGCTTGGAAAGGAAAATGTTGTTGCAGATTTTTTGTCTAGATTAACTTGTCCTGCAAGTGAGGAGGGAATGGTTGATGATCAGTTACTGGATGAGCACTTATTCTCCATTTCAGTTCTCTCTCCATGGTTTGTTGACATAGAAAACTATTTGGTATCTGCATAGTTCCCACCGAATTTGTCCTCCAAAGAGAAAAGCAAGATTATGAGGAAAAGCGCTCCCTTTAGTTGGATTGGGGGCAACCTCTTCAAAGTAGGCTCGGATCAAATTTTTAGAAGGTGTCTCAAGTAGGAGGAAGTCTTTAACATCCTTCTAACCTGTCATGATGGGCCTTGTGGAGGTCACTTTGTAGCAAAAAGGACAACATTTAAAGTGTTACAAGCTGGTTATTGGCCCACTCTTCAGTGGGATGTGAAAATATATACTAGCTAGTGTGATCAGTGCCAAAGGATGGGAAAGCCTACTCCAAGAGACGAAATGCCTCTGTAACCTCAAGTCACTTTTGAGCCATTTGATAAGTGGGGCATGGACTTCATTAGACCTATTGACCATCCTTCCAAGCAAAAGCAGTATATCATTGTATGCACTGACTATCTGACTAAGTGTGCTGAAACCAAGGCAATCAAGGCAGCAACAGAGGAGAAGGTGGCTAAGTTCTTTAGGGAAAATGTAATTTACAAGTTTGGGTACCCTAGAGAACTGGTCACTGATCAAGGTAGCAATTTTACCTCCAACATGATTGAAGACTTGCTAATCTAGCAAAACTTCAAGCATAGAACCTCCACGGAGGTGACCAACAGAGCGCTGGAGGGAATCCTAACCAAAGTGGTTAGTAGCAGCAGGAAAGATTGACTAGATAGACTAGCTGAGGCCACCTGGGCCTATAATACCTCCTGGAATGGGAAAAATACCCTATTGTCCATTGAGTTTGAGTATAATACATTAAGGATGGCAGCCCAACTAGATCTAGATCTCAATAGTGCACAAAAAGAGTGATTGCTCTAGTTGAATGGTTTAGATGAGTTCAGAATGCAAGCCCTCCTACACATAGAGGTAACTCAAATTCAAAGGAATATCTGTCATGATAAGAACATAAAGGATAAGCAATTTCAAGAAGGTGATTGGGCTTTGTTATATGATTGCAGATATAAAGAATTTAAGGGCAAGTTAAGGACAAGATGGTTAGGGCCTTATGTTATAGAAGTCATGATAATGGTTTAGTGCAGATTAGAACCATAGATGAAGTGGCCATTCCTTTACTTGTTAATGGGCACAAATTGAAAATTTCCAAAAGGTCATTGTCAAAGAAAGAGTTCATTGATGGTATCAATAAAACATTGATGGTGGTGAAGAAAGCCTTAGCTCCTGTCTCATCAAGTCACTGAGAAAAAGAAAAAAAATAAGGAGACTCAGGTGAAAACCTCCATGAGGCGCCTGAGTCCCACTATTGGATTGAAAACCTCTTGGGGCGGCCTAATGGTTTCAAAAAAAAGAAAACAAATAAAAAGATCTCTGGGTGAAAACATCTCTTGAGGCACTCAGGGCAAGCAACTAGGATGAAAACCTCTTGGAGACAGACTAGTTGTTTAAAAACAAAAGAAGAGAAAAGAAAAATCATGAAAAATTATTTGCAGGTCAACAGAAGGACGACCAGAGAGCAAAGGAGAATTAAAAGGGACCAATTACACTCATATTTTTATTTCTCCATTCATTATCCTTCATCATTCCACCATTCCTTTCATTGTTTTCACTCATTTGCCTCAGTTTGCAAGGGTACTGTGTTTTCTACAGGATTCCCTGTAAACCTACAGGATCCCCTGAAAACCTACAGGATGATCCTGTAGGAATTACAGTGGCTTGGGAATCCTAAAGGAAGTAACCCTAGGGCAAGGAAATGACCTACACATGTCAAAAATATAAAATCCCTACATCACCACTTCATTACCATTACCTCTCTCCATCTTGATCACCCCTGCATTCATCATTAAAAAAAATTAGTTTTCAGAGAAAAAAATACAGTCCTCAAGAAAAAAGACAGAGAAAAAAATGAGACAGAGAGCAAAGGGGAACAACACCTGAAGGTTATTTCTCATTATTCACACACCTCTAGACCTCCTATCTATCCATGTTCATCATCCCCAAGTCCCAATAGTAGAAATTATTAAAAATTCTGAGGGAGAAGCAACTACATGACATCCTGTAGGAAATCATGTAGCAGCCTATCCCACATAATAGAAATCATAAGTTGCAGCAAGTTTATAGATGGAGATCCAAGGGTAGAAGGGGAGATCACATGCAACAAACATCCAACAAAAACCTAATTTCTTCAACAAACTGCAGTAAGGTATTGTTACCACAGGTAAGTATGTCGCTTCACTGTCTCATTTTCATAATGTAATCAAAATATGCAAGGGTTGTGAACGAGTTGGTTTATAAGTGAAAGGTGGCCAGTTAACTTGGCCACCTTCACTTATTCAACAAGGACAAAACAGTTGGTCCTCCCACACGTGGAAATGATCAAGTCAAAGAAAAGGAGGATGAGGTCGAAAGTAGTTAAGACTACGGATGCTTGAAGTGGGAGTTGATTACGAGGTGAGGGGAATGATGATGTGGTAATGGGGACCAATGGTCCAAAAATAGAAATTCGTACCTCAGCTGGCAGCACACCACCTCACTCAACTCGACCATAAGAGGAAATAAACGTTGATCTGCATGCACTCATGCATTCATCTTCTCGAGGCTCACTCTAGCAAAGTCGCTCTCATCCCCAAGCAACCTACATGAGAGGAAAACTTCATTTTTTCTTGTGCAGGAATTCCTATAGGATCCTACAGGATCACACAGGAATCCTACAGGATATAGTCAGGTAGTGTATAGGATTGGCAGAGAGGAATTTCAGAGGGGGAAACACAGGGTTTAGCTACATCAAGCACTATGACGAGGTAGGATCTACATTTCCTTCCATTTTTCCAAGTAAAAATAAAAGAAAAATATCCTATTTTGATTGAAATTGATAGTTGTATAAGGGAATTGTATCCACAGAAATTTCAGTCCCATTTTCTCCTTCATTAAAATTTTGTATCATACATCTTTGTTCCTCAAATTCACCAGAAAAAATGATAGGGGGGTTTAATAGAAGGGAGCCCATTAACACTGTAAGGATTCACCAACACCCTCCCGTGCTAGAAATATTCACAAGGCATAATTGGATGGGGTACTTTGAGAAATTGAGGGGGTATGATGATGAAGTAGCCAAAGATTTTTCTCTCTCCCTCATTCCACTGACCAGAACCCATGCCACTGTCGTGGTGAGAGGCCTCTCCATATATCTCACCCTTGAACTCATAAGCAGAATTACCACACTTCCCTTAGGAGTGCCTTGGATAAAAGAAGACAAGGCAAATAGCCAAACTGCCAAGAAGAAATTCTTTCTAGAGGGAGAGGATCCCATTGAAGACAAAAATGAAGTGAGGAGAGCAAGCCTACCATACCCCTGGAATTAGGTAAGCTACCATCTTATAAAATACATATCATGTGAAGATAGGTATAGTGTGGTATATGGATATCACTTTAGGCTTCTTGAAGAAGTGAGGTTTGGAGTAGAAACATCTCCTCACCACACACTCAACATATCATACTTCCTTATGCAATCACTGATAGATATGAGCATAAAGGTGCAGGAAGGAAACTACCACCCCTATCAAACAAAAAGGAAAAAGACAGAGGCAAACCCCCTTATACTTTAGAACAAGAAAAAGTACAAGGATAAGGCAGGGAAAACCTCAAACTCCAACCAAGGTTCCTATTGTTATTGAGGACTCACCTAAACAACAGGAGAAGATGGCTCCTATTATAAAAGCTCAAGGAGAAGGATCCTCAGCACAAAGCCCCCTAAGTCTCCTATCACTTATGAGAGAAGGCCTATGAATAGATCTACCTCATCTAAAGGAAAATACATCCTATAGGATACACAACAGGACCTACAAGAAGCAGAAGCAGTCCTACAGGAAACTCTACTAAACCTACAGGAAACTCAGAAATTGGATAAGGAAGGAAGTATGTAGCAAGAGACAAAGAGAGAGGACCCAAAGCTAAGAGAACCTAGTCCTCAACCTAAAATTGACTCCTACTACATATTTATTGAAGGGGGCAGGGTCATTCCACAAAAATTTTCCATCCAATTATTTTTTAAGCTTGAGAAAGAAAGAGCCATAACACATAGATGGATGTAGATTGCCAAGTCCAAGGGCATGGAGGACATTGATCACATGGAGGAGAAGTTAAAAGAGCTGGGCAGAGAACTAAGTAGCTTGAGGGATAGAGAGGCCATAATGAAAACTGAGTTGGAGGCAAAAAATGCATGGTTGAAAGGACAACTGCAAGAAAGAGAGAATCAATTGGCATCCATGGCCAGTCTATCTTTGGAAGAAATCCAATCCAGGATGCCAGCTAAGTCCTATGCATTATACCTTAAGGAACAATGGTTTCAGTTCCAAATCAAGACCCTAACACAGAGAGGCACTATGCCATTCCAGGATTATAGACAGTTGAATGATCTTTGTGATCAAAGCACGTTGGAAGATAGGGCTAAGTGTTAGTCATGGAATCCTCCCAAGGCATGTTTTGGGGCATAAAGCCCAAGTTTTGACCTAGTATTCTTGTAGAAGCTCCGCGAATTGTGGGCGTGGGGCACAAAATTATAATAGAGTCACAGGGTTGTCCACCCTAGTTTTTGTAATGTAATGTCGGCTGGATAGCTCTACCCATGGTCCGCAGACCATGAGATTTTATAAATAGAGCGAGGCTCTAAGTGTATAAGATAATGAATAGAAGATGGAATATAAGAAGAGGAGAAGTCTAAGTGATTGAGTCGAAGTGTAAAGTGTGTTTATGGGTCATAGAGTAGGAGAAGGCTCTGCTGCTGAGTGCGCAGAGGCCTAATAGTCCATAACTCAGTGTGCGGACCCTTGCAATTGAGTGCACAGGGCATGTTTAGTTTGCAACAGTTGGGAGAATTAATAAAGAGAAGTTTTACTATATTTTTGTGTATCTTTTCCTGGTTTAATGCATGATTGGATATAATTTGCAAGTATACTATATATTTACCGCGCAAACCTGTATGAATGTTTTGTACAACTAATTATAACTTGAGACATTCAAGTAGGCGAAGGCAATTAACTAGTACTAGAAGATAAGTAAGATCTCAAGTAATAGCGCAGAGTGCAGCGCGGGAGCTCCACAACCCATGGTTAGGGCTGCACGAAGGCAGTGTATCAGGCCCTAAGGAACGAGAAAGTGCACGAAGCAACCTGCGTGCAGGAAGAAATAGTGGACCAGTTGAACCTCTCATACATCTCAAGGGTGCGGAAACCTAGTTCTAGCACCCTTCCATACTACTTTGGGTGAGACTTCAGTCTGCGCTCCCTGGACTATTGCCGAAAGGGCTAGTAGTACAGGGATTTTGCTTGGCTAATTAACTCTGAACCTGGGTCAGGCCCCAACAAGCCAACAAATGGTTTCGTTGCCGAGACCAGGATCTACATATAGATTTTTGATGTCGTATCACTGGAATCCGACACAGAAAGGAATTGAAGATTGGTTGGACAGAAAGATTCATGAGTTCGCAGCGCAGGAAAACAAGAATCCGTGACTATCAAAGGAAGAGTGGTTAGACTACTACTTATATATGGAGATCCACAAAATTATCTTTACATCCTTCCCGACTAAGTTGTACGAGTAGATTGCGAAGCTAGCAGATAGACAAGGAAGGTGTAAACTTGACAAAACTATTGTGTGGACTCCAGCATTGGTGTGTAGACTAGAAGCATTGGAAGATAAGATCGCATGTGCTGTCGATCTTTGGCTCAATCGAATCATAGGAGGATTCATCACCGAATTCGCGGTAGACACTTCAATCAGCTATAGCGAGGCATAATGACGCTTCCTCAAGGGACCGCGACGTAAGTACGTTAAATATTTGAACACTTGGATTAAAATGCTACTGTGTGAAAAGTAGGTTATGCGAATAAATTGATGTTTGGGGCTACATAGAGTGGGAGAATCTACATAAATGAAGGTAGCACAGAACTAGAAACTAGCCCCTTGATTTCACCTCTGCGAGGGGGCGAAGAAGGGCTCGTGAAGGTCTCGCCAAGAAGTACAATCAATCAGATAAGGCAGATAATTCCGCACATACCACCCCCACCCACACCACCACCAGTTTCACCATCTTCACCCCCATCTTCGCCCATACTACCTTTGCCACCACTGCGAAGCAGTATGGAAAGCACAATAAAGCTACCAATGTTCAAGGGAGTAGGGAATGAAGATCCAGACCAGTTTTGGTTCGTGATAAAAGTTGTATGGGAAGCATAGGGTGTCATAGACGACAATATAAAGAAGGCAATGTTGGTCAACTCTATACAGGGTCGCGCACTGACCTAGTACATTAAGCATTCCAATGACAATCCGAATGCAGGGATTGCGGATATCCAAGCTACGCTAAACAAATAATTTAGCAGGCCAAAGTCATAGGCACAGTCGATCATTGGATTCAAGCAAATCACAATGCTACCAGGCAACACCCCGTGGGAATTGGATCAAAGGCTGAAGTGCACAATTCACAAAGTGAACATGACATTAACAGATGGGCAGCACCACAAATGGTTTGTAGCCTCGTTAATGCTGCATCTATGGAATGCGCTGTTGCAACAAAGGATAACCACTCAGGCTGAGGCTTTGGAGGTCATGATGGGATTTCACGAGACTCTGATACAAGATCCTAACCTGGGAGTTCAATAGATTCATGTGCAGTTGAAAAAATTGTGCCTAGAGATTCAGAGTTTGAAACAAGATAGGACAACTTGCTCAGAGATGCGCAATGAGGTATGGTGCGTAAAATGCAAGGGCCAGGGGCACCAAAAGGACAACTTCCTATTGTTCACGAATTACCTTGCGGGAGGAGAGCCAATGCCACTAAGACTAGAGGCACAAGCAGGACCAAGCACGGTGCCTGCATTGTGGTCGGTAGGACATGATGAGCACACTTGTAGAAGTTATGAATTGATGATGGATCGAACTCCTACCTACAGAGTTCAGGCCGAAACACTGGCCCTCGATTAAAACATAGGAATGGCGTGCACCGGATTTCAGGGGTGCGGGTGAGGCCAAGGTGGAGGGGGGCCAAGAAGAGGTCAGGGACAGCTGATATGTTACAATTACATAGGGCTGGGGAATTATGCCCACGATTGTAAGAATCCAATGCAAGCATCATGCTTGTATTTTACATTGTTTGACCATGAGATGGAGGATTGCCCCACACTAATAGTGAGGTTGTGCGATAAAGGAGCACTCCAACCTCCCCCGACTTAGAACCTACAAATGATGAGGTCTGATTTGCCCAAGGAAGACCCTAATGTAAATATCGTGCTCTGGAGTGGAATTATGATAGGAGATGACAAAGGCAAACAACCTTAAGAAAGTACCTAGGTTTGCAAGGCTCCAACGAAGGAACGTGAATTTGATTTGGAGCGTGTTAAGGAGATATTCATGGAATCTAAGAGAAGCTTCATTGATGCCTTCACTTCAGGAAGTAAAGACAGACTGGAGCCGAAAATGGACCCATCGATGCTCACTACATTCTTGGACACATGCATGAAGCTGTTGCGCGACAGCAAGGCTGAAAAGGGGCTGCGAGAACTCATAACTAGATGCGTTGGGACCACGCTAGGAGAACTGAATGTAGTCTAGAAGCTTGGGAAGCACACGACGTGAATAGGAAGGGAAATGAGATTGACCGCACAGATTAGGGAATATGAGATGGACCAAGTGATTCTGGACCTAGGGTCGTAAGTGAACGTCCTGCCAAAACAGACATGGGAGCACGTGAGCAAGCCTGTGTTGCAATGGTCTCCTATCCAACTGTGAATGGCGAACCAGCAAAAGATCCTACCTATGGCGAGATTGCTAGGAATCACAGTAGATATTGAAGGAGCAAGCGCGCTAGCACATTTTGAAGTAATAGATATTTTTGATGACAACAATCCCTACCCTGCACTATTGGGAATAGATTGGGCCACTGACATGAATGGAGTGATAAATATAAAGAAGCACAAGATGATGTTTGAGAAAAGAGTATATGTGCGTAGTGGTACCTTTAGACCCTGCAGAAGGATCGCGCTACACGGAGCCAGTGCATGACTATGACAACGACAACGATCTGGACTGCATCTACAAGATAACCGCACGGGAGCAAGACTGGGTAAATCCAACTACGGATGGCCGAACCTCATGGGAGCGCGAAAGCTCCTGCACATCAGATTCTGACGAGGAGATAGAATGATGGCAGAACTAGTTACATGAGGTAACCATTCTCAACTGTAACATGATGACAAGGTCGCTGCACTGCATATCAACAGAGGTAAGAGATCTACCTACTTATGACGGGTTAAGCGAGGTGGATGACTTCCTAAACAAATTTGAAATAGAAGTACTACAACAGTAGAGTTTCGATGCTCTGAAATGGGTACTGCGAGCTACGCCCATGAGATGATGGGGGATGCACTAGAGAAGTTTTGAGGACTGGCACGAATGCAGAAGGATGATGCACATGCGGTTTGGGAAGCCTCCAATGTGATTAACAGACAAAATGTTTGGACGAACTGACCCACGCACCCACTTATCCAGGTGCATATAGGAATATGGTGTGAAACCTACACAAATGCACACCGTCCTCATGGTAGGAGACACGATTAGTAAGTAGGTGCGGGTAAGGCAATGACGCGAACGACCCCTCTAGTTGGGACCACAAAGTATGGAAAGACCAAGTGCATAGAAGAATATCCATGCATAAACTATTAACAAAGTATGTGAAGCACTGACCAAGGTCCAAAATGTGAAGCGGACTGACTGGGACCTACACATACCAACGGTTCTATGGGCTTATAGGACCCCGTGTAAGAACCTGACCGCGCAGGCACCGCCAAGGCTGGAGTATGAAGCAACCACTATAAGCACTATAGTAGTTGGAGAGCTTAGAACGCGCATGATAACACCAGTAGATATGATGGTTCACAGAACCTTGGAAGCAAAAATCTAACAGGGAAATTTTAGACTCCAAAAACTTGAAGAAGAGAGGGTACGATTAAGGAAGAAAAGTGCTCTGGTCGACGCGGAAGTCAAGAAGCTAGAGGATGAGATAAAGGAAGATTTTCTCGACAAAAAGACAAGGGTGATAAGGCAGGATGCGTACGATCACGATGACAGGTTTAAGGCCTATTTCCGCGAATTGATCAGTCTAATGCCTTGGCTTGGACCACACATTACTAAGCGAATTGACCAGGGTACCGCATTGCAGATGGTAAAGTGCGCGATGCGGATCGTAGCAATAAAAGGTGTGTATTTTCCAGGAAACTTGATGGATGATAGGATGAAACTTTACATGGATGGTGCGACCACCTGACTAGCGAAATGAAGTACAGTCTTAGTGCTCCAGGCAGTTGAAAGGAAGCACGGGACTATAAACTATTCTACCCGAGAGTTGCGCGATGTTGGAGCTGCACGTAGAAGCAAAGAGTCACAAGGTCTGCTTCCGCGAACGGGGGGCTGCCCTGCCACA
The DNA here is from genome assembly GCA_000404065.3 of Pinus taeda. NCBI lineage: Eukaryota > Viridiplantae > Streptophyta > Pinopsida > Pinales > Pinaceae > Pinus > Pinus taeda. The sequence continues at coordinate 75,847 of APFE030271448.1, read as the reverse complement.
CGGGTTGGCTAGAAAGTGATATTTGAAGTCACTCTTCATGATGGGATGCTCGACCTAAGACAAAATGAAGTGGGCGGCAGGCATTTAAGACGTGATTTAAGGGCAAGATTTGGGAAATATCTGCCACCAAGGGGGCATTAATGAACTAGATTTGGGGGGAGAGGTCGAATTCAAATTCAAAAAGTGCTATAAATTACAAGGGGCTACCCAATAATCAACACTTGGTCATTTTCGAATTGAGCAATTGAGCAGAGCCTTGATTGTTGTGTGTCAAGCGTTGATTGAGTCCCTAAGCTCATGAGTGCTATATTTCTAGATGGACACGATGGCAACAACTGAGGAAGTTATGGAGATAACAGAAATGATCACAGAAGAGGGCGCGCAGGCCTTGACTATGGGGGATGCTCCGGAAGGTGTCGGTATTGTGGTAGAAATCTTGAAATCACCACACACGCCAAGACCCAAGAAGGAAAAACAAGCGATGGTTCCCGTACATGTGTCCCCGCGGAACCCATTGCGCACCAAGCTATCAATGGAGGAGAAGGGAAAAGCTGTCACCATAGAGACCGATGAAGAAGAAGAAGACTTGGAGGACCTAATCATCACAGAAGATGAGGACGAAGGCATGGAGGAGGAAAATGAACCTACGCACCCCCTGACAAAGTTGCCTACTTATGTCCCCCCGTGGAAAGGGAAGGATAAAGTGCCCAAGGACCTTGACGAGACTAAGAGCTCGCTCCAGACCCCGCTCCTCCTAGACAATATTATTTTTGAGGGCACGCACCTGGGACGGGTGCCGAGCTTAAAATTCAAAGATTGGGACCTCGTTGACCACGAGAAGTTACCACGAGAAGCCCAAGTAGAACATCATGGTGGGGATTACAGAATTAGAGTCGTAAAAGTGGTTGCATTGAATGGAAAGGCTGGGCTACTTAACCTACTCTAGGTGCCACATTTCCACCGCGCCCCAATAACCATTTTCGTCGTCAGGTAGCTGCTCTGCCTAGTGCATGATGGGTGTTTGTGGTTGGAGGAGCCCATCCCCATCACGATAGACTTGATTCACCACATTTCCCAGCTTCCATGCAAAGGAGAGGACCCTGCAGACATCTCGGAAGCAAAGAGGAGTGACTTGGCCATCGCGAAGGCCATGAAGAGAGAGTACAAGTGGAAGCTACCCTTTGTAGCCACAGACGATGTCATCTTTAACATCCTGGATACATGGCTGTCGTAGTTGTGCGCTCCTGACATCGTGGAGATAGAGAAGTCGATGCAATAGAGGAAGAAAGATGAGGCTAAGTTGTGCATTGCACAATTAGCAGAAAATAGAAGGAAGGAAGCAGTGGCAGTAGAAGTACGGGTGGCGTGGGACACTGCACAGAAAACAACTAAGTAGGAAAAGGTCACTGCAGTAGTAATAGCAGCAAAAACATAGGAGGTAACCGCAAAGGTGCACGAGGGCCAAATGTCACCTTCATATGGGCAGGAAGCAGAGGAATAAGAGGGAGGCACGAACCCACAAACCGCATCAACACAATTGAAGCACCAACACCCAACCGAGCGGACAGGGTCACGTAAGAAGATCAAGGCATCGAAGTTGTCAATTGACCCAATCACCCTAACCGAGGGTGATCACCACGACATCGGCGAGACAGTGCACGATGTCACCTCTAAGGCCCTCCAAAATTTCATGCAGGAGAACCAGATTATGTTGGGAGCCCTCAGAGTGCAGCTGCAGGAGTTGCAGGTGCACCCTCCTTAGGCTGGTACCCTTTTGACCAACCTTGTAGTCGAAACAACGGCAGCAGAATAGATGTTGCACGATCGGGTGATGAATACCATAGTGCTACCAGAAGGGGCACTAGTGACAACAAATGAGGCTGACAGGCCTACAGTTAGCACATTGAAGGGCCTCGGTATCAATATGGCTGCACTCCTATGACAGACCTTATATGTTTTGCAGGATGGGATAACTGTAGAGCTACGAGCTAGGGAGAGCCGCGCACTGCAAGTCCTCGGTGAGCAGAAAATCAATATGGAACAATTGAGCTTGCAGCACGACGAAGTGGTGTCATAGAATCGACAGCTGGTACAGGTAATAGAAGAAGCTTGCCAAAGCGTCTTAGAGCTAGCCATCCCAGTAGACATACTAGCAGAGGCGCGCATCGAAAAGTTAGCAGCAGGGGTACGTGAGGTGAGGGAGGAAATGACGAAGGTTCAGCTTGAGCTGAACCTTTAAATCGCTGAGCTGTGTTTAAAGGCGTAATCGTCCACCCCTCCGAAAGTCAGAGAACAATGCGCTAGCGTTATCACAGTGGAACTGGATGAAATTCGCAGTGCAGTGTGAGACTGCATCAACATGTTTGAAGAATCATTTGAGGTCCTTACAATTTTCTAGGAGGACCCCAACATCCAGCGCTTAGAGATAGAGGCATGAGAACTCCAACAATAGTATGACAACGTCAAAGGAATTACGCAAATGGTGGCCCTCATTCAGAGGCTCGCGCAGATGAAACAAGCCAAATCACTGAAAGAACATGTGGACACGGCACGACACAAGGAAGTAGTCCTGAAGGCGTGTGTTCAGCCTTGGATCGACGAGGCCTTCGCCATCACAACAAAAATTGAAGGCAAGATTTCACACATGCAGGGGATACACACACTGATGCAGAAAAGCACTTCTGACACATCGGTCTCGGATCAACGCATGCAGCAGATCCAGCAGGTAGCAACTCAATGCGGTGTTGACCTTGCCGCAGTTCGAGCATAGTTAGAGGGACTCCGTGCAAAGATCTCCACACCAACAGAGTGACTTGAGGGTGAGTCACGATGTTTATTTTAGGGGCCTGTTGGGCATGGAATTCCCCCAAGGCATGTTTTGGGGCTTAAAGCCAAAGTTTTGACCGAGTATTCTTGTAAAAGCTCCAAGAATTGTGGGTGCATGGCGCGAAGTTATAATAGAGTCACAGGGTTGTCCACCCTATTTTTTGTAATGTAATGTTGACTGGATAGACCTACCCATGGTCTGTGAAGCATGGGACTGTATAAATAGAGCGAGGCTCTAAGTGTATAAGATAACAAATAGAAGATGGAATAGAAGAAGAGGAGAAGTCTAAGTGATTGAGTCGAAGTGTAAAATGTCTCTATGGGTCATAGAGTAGGAGAAGCTCTACAGCTGAGTGCGTAGACCCCTGCAGTTGAGTGCATAGGGCAGGCTGAGTCTGCAACTATTGGGAGAATCAATAAAGATAAGTTTTACTATATTTCTGTGTATCTTTTCCTGGTTTAATTCATGATTGGATATAATTTTCAAGTATACTATTTATTTACTGCATGAACCTGTATGAACATTTTGTATAACTAATTATAACTTAAGACATTCAAGTAGGCGAAGGTAATTAACTAGTACTGGAAGATAAGTAAGATCTCGGGTAATAGCGCAGAGCGTAGTGCGAGAGCTCCACAACCCCTGGTTAGGGCTGCGCGAAGGAACAAATAGTGGACCAGTCAAGCCTCTCAGACATCTCAAGGGTGTGGAAACCTGGTTCTAGCACCCTCCCATACTACTACGGGTGAGACCTCAGTCTGTGCTCCGTGGAATGTTTCTGAAAGGGCCAGTAGTACAGGGATTTGCTTGGCTAATTAAATCTGAACCTAGGTTAGGCCCCAACAAACCAACACTAAGATGTCTAAGTTCTACTTGCATAACATGGCCTTGACATATATGAATGTATGAGACCCTAATTCAAAGCTAGGGGACTTACAGTTGATGGCTTTGGCGTCATGGATGAACCATGAGGAAGCAAGGGCTGCATAAATGAAGAAGATATTGACAAGGGAACAAACAGAGCCTCTCATCATAAGAGCTGAGCAGTCAAATCTAATGGATGTCATTAGCACACATAATTTAATTGCAAATGATCCTAAACTTGCACCCAGGTATCTTGCTACCCAAGAGCAAGCAATTACACATTTTGAGGATATGTGGAGACTATTAGGGGATAAAAGAATGCAAGCTTGCAAAGGAGATGGAATAATTTTCCATAGATTTTGAAAATTAGAGAGTACCATTCTTCTCAAAGGATGAGAGAAGCACTGAACAGGAAACCCATGTACAAACAAACCGTCCAAAGGCTCAAAGTCAATTGGATTGGCTTGAGACTTAGTACACCACTTCTCTTGGGGATGTTAGAAGGAAGGAAGAGGAAGAAAGAAAGCAGTGGGAGGAGGTAGAAAGGAAGGAGGGATTCTATGCACAAGAAGAGGAAACCATAGCAGAAGCATGGGATGTCAAGGAGGCCACTAGAGCTATGAAAGACATGGATATTGATTGAGTTGCTCAGAGGATGAGCAACACTTTCAGTAGGGGGTGATGATGAGCCTCATCATTGGGTAACTATATGGACCTTAATTCACCTCCTAGCTCAGTCAAATAAACTCTTCTCACAATTTATTACATCTTTTGATTCTATTTTGTTTAATGAGATGAGTTAAAGTGAGATATTATGCCTAGTGGACTAATGTGCATTTAATGCAGTATTGAAAGAGAAAATTAGGGAATTTTGGCAATATTAAGGGCTGAAACTTGAATGGGACAAGGAAGAGAGATTGTAGGAGGTAAATCCTCCTCATTTACTCCTCCCTCATTCAAATTTTCCTCCATCAATCACATCGGCTCGGAGTACAAGCAACCAAGTCATGAAGAGAAAAGGCAACCAAGCAAGTGACAGTGAAAGAGTTAGTTCATCTCAAGTTGGGAGCCGAGCCTTCCTAGATTTAAGAAATTCGTTGGGGACTTTAGTTGTATAAATAAGTAAAGAGGCCTAGAGCCTCATTAGGATTCAAATTTTTGTTGTAAAAGCACTAGTTATTTTTAAGCTCCAAACTTGTGAAAGACATTGCTATGTAATTTTATGTTTTGATAATGAGAATGAGATTTTTCATGATCTAGTACTGAGTTAACTCAAAGGGCTGAAGCTCTTGGGTGAAGGCCCAAACCTAGCAACAAAGGCTCCTCTTCTTGTATATGTATGCTTAAATTAGCTTCATAGGTTGATGGTTAAATTGTCCTTAGAAGTATTTCATTGCAAGTGGTGTAGATTTGATTAGTTTGTTTATTAGTTTGCTTCCATTCATGATTTACGTTAGTAGTAGGTAAAAAGGAACACCAAAAAGCTGTCAATAGGTGCCTTGGCCTCACTTCTTCCTTCATGGATCATGATTTGAGGAAAGGACCCCTATGCCGCCCCAAAAAGACAAATTTCTACTTTCTCATAGAATTTAGAGTTTACTGTACTTGAACCAACATTTAATTAGTTTTAAAGTTTAGGATTTAATTACCATTTCCTCCATTTTCAGTCTTACAGTAGGTCTCATCAATGAATTCATCTTATTATGCAAATTTTCCTCATGCATGAAGTAGACAACTAACTCATTAAACTCTATTTTTCTAGCTCATTAAAATTCTTCTTGTTTACATGATTTTTGGGAAAATATCATTGTTTGATGCAGTGCAGGTGTTTCAGAAGTAGAGAAGATTTCATAGCAAGAAACCTCCTTCCAACTTCATCCATCCATGAGCATTCCTCACTTTCACTAAGACCCTCACCAATTTCATCATTCTTCAAGGAAACTTCTTCAAGCATGTTGAGCAAATCCAACCATCTCCTAACCTTGGTTTTGAGTTCTAAGTGATCCTAGGAATTTTCACACTCCATTCCATTCACCAACCACCTTCCCTAAGCCTTCCATCACCTTCATCGCCCATCAATTTTCTCTCGGTTGTATCCTGTAGAAATACAGGGAATCTTGTAGGTTTTTAGGACATCCTGTAGGTTTTCCTATAGTGGCCTGTTTTGAGGGCGAATTGAGGGAAAACCTCCAGGACTGCACACACGGTCACCTAAGGGTCTCCCAAACCTTCCAACCATCCACTAGCATCCATAAGATACCTGCCACACCATCAAAATAGATTATCTTTCACACTTGTTTTTCCATAAAAAAAATAATAAAAAGAAAAAACATATTTATTTCAGTCCTTTACATGCACAGTAGTGATGTTTGATGTTTTGAACTTCCATACTTAGGATAGTAGCATTTCATACATGTTAGCTTGGCATTATTGTAAATCATAGTTTCTCAGTAGTTAGTTAGGAAATGGTGTATTTTAGCATTGGATTTCAGTCCTTTTCCTTATTCCAGTAGACAAGCTTTCTTCTAGAGTAGATTTCTCTTTCTTTCATAGGTAATTAAGATTCCTCTGAATCCATAAAAGTCTGGCTTGAAAACCCTAGTGGTCTCTCCCCAGCTGAACAGTGGCAAAAGGCATAGCCATCACTTTTACTTGTGTATACAACACTATCATCTCCATGTTTGTACAAACCCCAGGTTGATAAAGTAAAAATGGTAGCCGCAGGACTTGCAACATTCTTGTTGCAATACTAATGCTCATCACATGTGCAACAAAGAAACCCAGATTCGTAATACCAATGAACAAATTGGAAAGATAGAACAACTACATGAAGGACCACATGATGATATGTAAATTCATAGGGGTTTGGCCAACAGAGAAGGACTTGAAAAAATGGATCCAACAGAAATGGCAACCAAATGCCATGTAGAACTCAAGCTGGGAGCCAGAGGATTCTTCATGGTAATATTCTCAAACTTGCAAGATAAGGAAATAGTTTTTGAAAACAGTCCATATTTTCATTATAATGCAGGATTGTTTATGAGATATTGGGAAGAATTCTATAACCTGGATAAAGAGAAATTCCTATCAGCCCCCATATGGCTAAGACTATTCGGTCTCCCAATGGATTTATGGGACTCGTAAATACTGGAAGGAATTGGGAACTCAATAGGAAGATTTGTCAAAATATCAGAAACCACAAAAAAGGGATGCTATACCTCATATGCTAGAATCTCTATGTATATGAATATACCAGAGCCCATCCTTGAAGTAATAGAACTGGAATATCATGAAGAAATCTGGCACTCGACCCTGGATTACGAGCATATCCCATTTCGATGCCAAAGGTGCCACGAATATGGCCACTTATTGAAAGAATGGCCAATGAACCAATAAGGGATGATTTAAAAGAGAATCAAACTAAGCCCCCATAAGAAGTGAATGAGGGATTCCAAGAGGTCAAGCATAAGAGGAAGAATCCGAAAGGCAATCAAAACCTAGGAAACAACAACCAAAAACAACAGATCAGTAAAAATAGATATGAGGTATTAAAAGATGAAGAAGAAGTAGAGAATGAAACAAAAGGTATGGATTATCAGGAAAAGGAAAAATAAATCAACTCGAGCAAATAAAAAACAACCACTAAGAGGAAAGCCCAAATAGACCTGACAGAAAAAGAAGAGAAGGTAGGAAATGAGCTCACAATAATGGAAGTAGATACAAGCAAGGGGAGGAGTTAAGTATGGAAGAGGAAGTCCTAAAACAACTGCTAAATGAATGGAGACATTTGGATGAAATATTTATCCCAGAGGATCAAAAGAAACTGTATAAGGAAACCTTTCATAAATATAAGGCCAACCAAGGATAGAGACAAGTCGAGATAGCAGAGCAACTGGGAATGCAACAAGAAAATTATCGAAACAACAAAACATAAATAAAGGAGGAAATAAAAGAGGGAGGAAAAACCTAAAGGAGTCAATCCAAATAATGGGAGAGATGTTGTTAAACACCAGAAGGGTTGTACCGCTATTAGTGATATTCCAACAAATCAACATAGTTACCCGATGATAGTAATATCATGGAACATAAGGGGCCTCAACATCCGGGGAAAACAGAGATATCTATAGGATCGATTGAGAAAGGAAAAGCCTTAATTAATCCTGCTCTAGGAAACAAAGATAACAAGAAAAAAACTAGAAGATATTCCACGGAAAATGAAACCAAGATATGGAGTAGTGGCATTGGATGCGAAAGGAAGTGCAAGGGTTATAGCAATCATATGGAACCCGACGGAGGTAAAGGCAAATTACTAGATATGAATGCAAAGAATCCTCACAGGTCATTTTTAGAATAGGAACTAAATAATGGATCATAATCTCAGTAGTATATGGGTCGCATATCCCTACTAAGAAGTAAAACTTTATATAAAGTATAAGAACATTAAGCCAAATACATAATGAACAACTTTGGTTGATACGAGGAGATTTCAATTTGATAACTTCCCTGTAGGAAAAAAAAGGAGGGATAAGAAGGGAAGAACCTGAAATGGAACAATTCAGGTATCTTCAAGAAGAGCTATATCTGGTAGACATACCAACAATCAAGGGAACTTTCATGTGGAATAACCGAAGAAGAGGAAATTGAAAATTTGCATCCTGGTTAGATAGATTCTTGGCTAATGAAAACTTAATAAGCAGAGATGTATATTATGAAGCATCAATCCTACCCTGCATGGGATTTGACCACTGTTTGATTAGATTGGAAGTGGACTTGAAACAAGGATAGACCAAAAGACCATTCAGGTTTGAAGCATTCTATCAACGCGATCTGACGTTCCTAGGAAAATTGAAGGAATGGTGGAACACAAGCAAGGAACAAGGGAGAAATAAAATGCACACATTCCAGTTACGTCTCAAATAAATCAAAGGAAAAATTAAAAAATGGAATAAGGAAGAATTTGGAAATATTCACAAAGACCAGGAATTGTTACAGGCAAAGATGAAAAGGGTGCAACAACAGATAATAATAAATGGTTGTACGGAAACCCTAGTGGAGGAAGAAAGACAATTGTTGAATAGTTTGGAGGAAAGGAGGCAACAAGAAGAGATCTTATGGAAGAAAAAATCAAGAGTTCAATGGCAGAGGGAGGGAGAAAGGAATACTATATTCTTCCATAAAGTGATGATTGAACATCGCCAACATAACAGGATATTCTCATTAGTATACCAGGAAGGAAATCACCTAATTCATAAGGAAGAGATGGAGAAATTATTGGTCTGACATTTCCAAAATATAATGATAAAACCAAATCCAGAAAGGACGGAGGAAGATATAAAGAAGATTACTAGGAATATCCCTCAGCTGGTCAATAGGGATTAGAACCTAGCACTAATGAGGGAAATAACCAAGGGGGAGGTGGAAGAGGTGATCAAAGGATTAGCAAAGAACAAAGCACCGAGACCAAATGGATTCACAACAATTTTTTTCCAAATGACATGGTTGATTTTAGGAGAAGAAATCCTAGAAGTGGTGGAGGAATCCAAATGAACTAAAAGGATGCATCCATCCCTGAATCAACCTTCCTAGCTCTTATCCCAAACTCTGATCACTCAAAAGAGCCCCAGGGGTTTAGACCTATAACTTTATGCAATGTAATATATAAAATTTTGTCAACAATAATGGTCAATCGCCTCAAATCGATCCTCCCAGGTCTAATTTCACAGGAACAGATTGGTTTTGTAAAAGGAAGGCAAATTGTGAATGGGATCGTGACAACGCAAGAAGAAATCCATTCACTTAAGAATCTCAAATCTAAAGGAATGATGATTAGACTAGATTTATCAAAAGCATATGACTGGTTAAGCTGGACCTATCTCCAAGGAATCCTGAAAGCCTTTGGCTTTGATTCCTATTAAACACATACATGGCAGACACAAAGTGTGAATGATAAGCATGAGAGTACGTCTATTATTGACAATGATAGACATTTATAGTACATGTTCTAACCCTTGAATTCATATTCCAAGTGGTCTCTTGGACTCCCTTTGGTTGTTCATCTTCCACACCAACCCTTAGAGGATTAGGTGTCCAACATTCCCCCCCTTAATCTGAAGGGTTATGTATGAGTCTAAGAAGAGCGTTATAATACAAAACATGCAAAAATGCATGGCAACACTAGGCTAAATGTGCTCTCTGAAATGTTGGTACCAAGGAAGGTGGTTTAAGGATGACCACCAACACTTGAATGCTTAGTGCAATTCCCAGAACTCTTCTAGATCAGGCATGAAGCTGACGTCTTCTGCTAGAGTAAGTGCTCCTGATGTTTTGAAGAGGGAAACCTTCAACCATGAAAGGGAGGTCTCACCCTACATAAAAAAGAGAACCTCAACCTGAAAAGGGAGGTCTCAACCTATGATGGTTTAAGGATGACCAACAACTTTGGAATGCTTAATGCAATTCCTGGAACTCTTCTAAAATTGGCAAGAATATGAAGTCTTCTGCTAGAGTAAGTGTTGCCAATTCTTTGAAGAGGCGTCACCAACTAAAGGCATGTTCAAGGGCATCTTTGTCTCTGGCTACAACTCTGAATCTGGTATGGTAGGTTGTGGCTCAGGCTCGTTTGATGTGGCTTTGAAGCTTGTAGATGACCATCATTTCCTCCCCTGTCAGATACAAGGTGAGATGATGGAGAAAACTCAATTGCAAGACTGTTCAATATTTGAGAACAAATCTTGTTGTATGAGAGAAATATCTTCTTGGCTATTGAAGCCCATTGCCAAGAAGCGATTTATCCAAGATGAATCTTTATTATTGCAGGAGGTTTTTTTCTGAAGTATCTGTTTGAAGAATGACTAGTTTTATGACAGTTCTTACATGGATGAAGATCAAAACATTGATCTTTCATATGGCCAACTCGGTCACAATGTTGACATTTAACAATCTATTTTTGTAGAGGAGGAGAAGAAGAATTTGGAATAGTTGAAGGTGAACTGTCATGAAGGAATCCAACACTCTGAAACTGAATGGGATTTGAGTAATCTAGAATATGAAAGGAAACCTCCTTATCATATCCAAGACCGGTTTTGTGCTTGTTGTGGAACAAGCTCTTCCTAAGGTCTGATGACCGAATTGGGAAGTGCAGACTGAATTTCTTCATCTGCATGTACAACTACTGCTTCATTGGGTACTAAATCTAAATGAACTTCCACAATATTGACTTGTTGCTGATGGGAGTCTATCTCAATGTTCTAAACAAAATGATCCTTACGATGTTCTAGCTCTTCTTATTGTAGCTTTGTCTCAAGCTGCAAAAACTCAATATTCTCTTGTGCATTTTGGAGACAAATTTTAATATTGGAAAGAGAGGTTTTGTTGATCTTAAGCTTCTCATCAACAATGGAATGTATTAAATTATTCAGTAGTTTCAATACATCATCCATTCGATCCATTTCAAACCAATACAATCAGAGAAATGATGTTATATTCAGCTACAAATTGACCTATAAAATGATAAATAGATGCAACTATTAAATGAGTAGCAAGATACCAATATCACCAAGTCACTATAGTAGAAAACACAGTACCAATTTCAACACAACAAATGATTGGCTGCTTCAATGCCCTTACTTCTCAAACTTCTAAAAAAGAAGGGCCAATCTTTGACTTTCTTTGCAAATGAAATTTGTCGACAGTTCTAGAGTTTACTTACAAAACATCTTTTCATTCCAGATTCACAAATGCAATCATCTTCCAGATTCTTGACATACAAATTGGTGAATTTTTTGATCGACAGAAGATCCAATCCTATCATTCCTTTTAATGAAATTTCCCACATATACTCTCTTCTCACCTACACAAGTCCCTCTCTCAATTTCATTTCAGTTTGATACCCTTGACATGATATGCTAGAAAGTGAGTGATTATATACAGGAAACTAAGCCGCGACAATCAAATAAATAGGATATATCACTGCGCTTGTAATTGAGATTCCCTGGCAGCATTCCTCTCTTTTTTTAAGTTTGATATTGCTTCCATAGCCTTAGAGAGCTTTTCCTTCAACTCGCTAGGATATTTCAGTAGAAGGTGGGGCACTCAGTGTCACTTGGAATGATCTTGGTAGTTTAGGGAGGATCAAGAAATTATGTTGTTGATAATTACCATGTCTGAAGAGGGGGTGAGAAGCATTATCACGCAGAGGGCAGAGAGAATTATCAATGGAGAGGGTGTTGGTGGTTCAGATTATGAAGAGGATGATAAGAGTCATAATGTAACTGCTCTCCTTCTTGTTCCAAAAAACCAAATTGGGTGCTTACTTGGAAAGGGTGGAAAGTTAATTGAGAAAATGAGGAGTGACACTAGTGCACAACTTCATATAATGTCCAAGGAACAACTACCTTCCTATGCAATGGATATTGATGAACTTTTTCAGATATCTGGAGATCCAACAGTGGTAAAGAAGGCCTTGTATGAGATGTCTACTCGTTTGCATGAAAATACAGCAAAACAATGTCTTTCATATAACACTGGTCCTCATTTTGGCAACAATCCTTATGGATTATGGTAGCGTATGGTGGTAGTAGTACCTCCAATTTAATACAAGAGTCTTACTAAAGCCTGCAACATCTAAAGATTCTTCTAGCTCCACCTCCACATGCCTTAGTATCTTGATTGTTCAACTATCAAAGGAAGCTACTCCTCCAGTGTTTCTCGCACACATACCATCGTGCGGAAGCTTCAAGATGAGAACAAGCTTAGTTCCCTCGACTACAATTGACTGTCACACTTATCCATGGTTGCCGCATATACTGGCTCGCCTTGCTATGGAGAGACTATCATACGATTAATTCTGTAGCAGGGTCTTCTTCCTCATGTTAAGGCATGCATTTGCATTGCAAAAATTTCAAATCTCTTGAATAGAAAATGTGGTATGGTAGCGTATTCAAACTAGAAGTCGGGTGTAATTTGCAATAGTAATCTAGTCACAAAGCTCCAGAGAACAAAATATTGAGGAGAAATCGGATAGTCAACAAATCAACAAGATGCAAGATCACAAGTAACGGTCATGCCTGCTAATGAAATGGTCATGCAAGATCACAAGTAACAGTTCTAAGAGATAGAGGGTAGATTTTCATTGCCAAACAACGCCCTATACGTTGACAAAAACAAGCTCTGCCAGTGTAGCGATATTACATAATTGACAATCTCTGTGTGCAAAAAGAGTACCAGAAATAGTACCATGAACAACATGAATCAATGCAGACTAGGAAACCCAACACTTAGATAGGCATTAAAGTAAGAAACCCAATGCTTAGATTGATCAGGTCACGTGATAACTTAGTAGGGAATGGAAATATATCATTTTTTTTCTATCTAATGCAGAAAACTAGTGGCTCAAATTGGTTTAAGACTAGATTGGCGCAAGACCATCAATCACCCACTCTGATAGCATGTTAAACACATACATGGAAGACACAAAGTGTGGATGATAAGAATGAGAGTAATTCTATTATTCACAATGATATACATTAATGGTACATGGTCTGACCCTTGGATTCATATTCCAAGCGGGCTCTTGGACTCCCTTTGGCTGTTCAACTTCCACACCAACCCTTAGAGGATTAGGTGTCCAACAATTCCTGATGGATAAATTGGATCTACTTGACAATATCGAACCTTATGTTCTCTATTCTTATGAATGGCGCTCCGACAGAGGCATTCAATGAAACAAGGGTACTAAGATGAGGAGGCCCGATACCCCCTTTCTTGTTCATATTAGCAGCTAAAGGGTTAGGTAGATATGTAAAAGAAAGCGTACAAGCATGACAATTAAAAGGTTTAGAAATGTGGGGAATGAATTGCCATTAACTCACCAACAATTTGTTTATGACATCATGATGTTTGGGCAAGAAACACTTAAGGAATCAAGGGCCCTGCTAGATATCCTGTAAGACTTCACGAATTCCTCAGGAACACATATCAACAAAGAGAAGTCAGATATTTTTTTCTTCAACACAACAACCCAAGCACAAGCATTCCTGGCAAGAACAATGGGCTTTCGTATTTGAACCTTCCCATCGAAATACTTGGGGATTCCACTAAGTATAAACCCAATCATAGTGGAAAATTGGAAAACAATTTTGGCAAAGATTCAAGGACGACTTTAGAACTGGACACTCAGGAATTTAAATATGGAAAGTAGAGTTATCATGCTAAAATCAATACTCCAATCAATCCCGATCTACCAGCTCTCAAGCCTAGTAGTTCCTGAAACAATATGTAATGGAATGATTAATATCTTTAATAAATTCTTGTGGCAAGGGCCACAATCTGCAAAAAAATGGGCATTACTCTCTTGGAACTAGTTAAGTAAACCAAATAAAGTGGGGGGGTTGGGACTCCGAGATCCATATACATTAAACTAGGTATGGGGGAAATTTATAGTGGATATGGATACAAGGGGGAATAGATCTATGGAAAGAAATATGGGGGATAAAATATGGCATGCCTAGATATGGGGGATAAAATATGGCATGCCTAGATTGCCAAAAGGGAGACTAAGAGTCCAGGAAATATAAAGGGATCAACTATATGGAACCTTGCAACAGAAAACAAAGATTTGATAAAGAACCATAGCTTCTAGGAAATCAGGGGAGGAGATAAGGCTAGGTTCTGACAAGAGGCATGGTAGCAGAGAGAGACGTTATTCAGTAGGCCAGATCTAGCAGAAATATTCCTCAACATAAAGAACCCAACAAATAAGATGGTGAAAAACTATTAGGAAATGGAAACAAGAGAACAATGGAGGAAATGGAAGAGAAGACAACATTGGGCAGAAGAACTAGATTCTATCTAGTGGACAACCTACAATAAAGAGATGGACTCAAGAAGAATAGCAACTACAGAAGGACCAGACATTATAAGGTGGGGATATAGAATAAAAGGGATGTTCACTATCCAAGAAGGCTACTATCTGCAAGCAAAACGCCATCAACAACAATGGTTACCCATATGGGAACGTATATGGAAGGACAAACTGTGGCTGAAAATAACATTTTTCCTATGGGTGGTCCTCCATGGCTGCGCCCTAACATGGGATCAACTATAGGTAAGGGGGTTGCAGGGTCCATTGGTATGCAGTACTTGTGAAAGGAAAATGGAAACGATGGAACACCTACTAAATGATTGCAGTTACAGGGAAGTCATATGGTAGAAGCATGAACAACTATTCAACCATACAAACATGGATAAATTAAGTATGAAAACAACAATGAAAAAATGGTGAAAGAAGCCATACCATAACCCCGTCATGAATCAAGCCTGGAAAATCTCCATGGGGTTCCTGCTATCGGCAGTGTGGAAGGAAAGGAAGAAACGAATTTTTAAAGGGGAAAAAAGAATAGCAATGGAGTTATGGCAAATGATAATTCATAACATTAGGGAGATGATTCTCACAGAGAAATGGTACCCAGAGGATTGGGAAACTATGTTGCAGGAATGATGAATGATGGAAAGGTAAAAGTTGAGTCCTCGAATGTTGATGCCCAATTCCTGGAAGCATAAAAATAATCTACGTGATTCCTCAAACCATTTTGTCTTTCCCCTAGAGGAGTTCATAAAATTAAATTTCGACGGGGCAACCAAAGGAAACCCGAGTGCAGCTGGCTTAGGAGGTGTGTTTAGAGACCACCATGGTAACACCATCCGGATGTTCGCGATGGATTGGCAAACAATGAGAAACAATGAAGCCAAACTATATGAGCTAAAGCAGGGGCTAGAAATAGCTCTAAGTGAAAATTTCCAGAAAATGTAGGAAACTAAGGCAGAATTGAGGGGAGACTTGGGCGACCTGTAGGGCATGGATTAGATGAAGGATGGGATGGCTGATAGGTTGGCCTGCTGCTAGAAGATATTTGCTGCATAAACAACTGGCATTCAACTAATGAGATTAAGCAAGCAATGAAATAAGCGCATCTAGAAAACAATGTTTTGCATCAAACTAATCTAAACTCTGATCTATGAAAGGAAATGTTGATAATTGCTGCAAGAAAGGAAAGCATGGAAGAAGACTACGGTAAATAAAGAAGTGAGCATGATGAACAATTTCTGAAGCAAATCAAACTAGACTATCAAACAACTAAAAACTACAAACACTAGAAGTCCTATGAATGAGAAAAATCTGTGTTTTTGGGGCAGCAAGAGGGTCTTTGCCTCAGATCATGGTCCCAAAGGGAGGAAGAGAGGCCAAGGCACTGTTGCTAGCCTTTTGAATCTTTTCTTTACCACTACTTAACCTACTATAGAAAGCACAAATGGAAGCAAACTATTGAACCATCAAAAGAAACCTATTCTTGACCATAAAATAAATTCATCTAACAAAAACCTAATCTACAAACTGAAATAAAACATAAAAATACAAGTAAAGAGGAGCTTGGCTACTTGGATTGGGCCCTTACCCAAGAGCTTCAGTCCTCTAAGGTAACTCAGTGCTAACTCAAAAAGGATTCCATCTCTATTTCCAAAACAATAACAAGATTACATGAAACTGTCAAAATAATAAGCTCGAAGTTGAGCAGAGTTTACATAAGCAAAATTAAAACAAAAATTCAACAAAAATTTGACCCTAGTGAGGCCCTAGGCCTCTCTACTTATACAAATGAAGCTACCAACAACCTCCTTAAAATCAGCGAGGCTTGGCTCCCAAAACTCGAGATAGTCATCAGTCATCCTCCACTTGCTCGGCTGCCTGCTAATGCATGACTTGGCTACTTGTACTCTGAGCTGAATGAAGGGGAATTCAAAGTGAGGAGTAATAAATGAGGGGGATTCCATCCTATAATTCCTCTGCTTTGTCCACTTCGAGTTATTGCTGCCATTTGTCCACTGGATCCTTGACTTTGACCTCAAAATTCAATAATAATTTGCATTAAGCACATATTAGACCACATGGCATCATAACTATCTCAACTCACTCTATAAGCATAAATATAATTAGAAAATCATACAATAAGCTAAGAGAATGGTTTATTTGACTAGGTTAGGAGGTAAAATGAGCCCATATAATTACCTATTTATGAGGCTCATCATCACCTCCTACTAAAAGTGTTGCTCATCCTCTGAGCAACTTAGTCCATCTCCTCATATTTTATGTCCTTGATGGCCTCCCTAGCATCCCATGCTTCTGATGTGGTCTCCTCTTCCTTGTCATAGAATCCTGCCTTCTTGTCTATTTCTTCCCATTTCTCCTGCTCTTCTTCTTCTCTTCTGCCTTCCAACATGCCTAACAGCAGTGGGGGACTCAATTTGAGGCCAATCCAATTAACCTTCAGCCTCTGCATGGAGCGCTTATACATTGGCACTCTGCTTAATGCCTCCTTCATCCTCATTGGGGAATGATATTCCCTGATCTGTAGATTGTGTGGTAAGGTGTTCCATCTCCTCATACATGCATGCACATAGTCATCCCCAAGTAACCTTTCCATATCCTCAAAATGTGCAATGGTTTGTGCCTGATCACTTATATATCTAGGGGCAATCTGAGGATTATTGGAAAGCAAGTTATGTGTGCTGATGAGTGCCATGGGGTCTAATGGCTCAGCTCTGATCATTAATGGCTCATTCTACTCCTTTATCATCAGCCTTCTTATTTCTGCTTCCCTTAACTCTTCATGGTTCATCCATGAGGCCATGGCCATTAGTTGTAGGTCCCCTAGCCTAGCGTTGGGGTCCCACACATTCATGTTTGTGAGGGCCATGTTATGCAGGTAGAATTATGCCATCTTTGCCTTATCTTCTAATGTGCTTTGGTCACACAAGTCCATAAACTGCCTGTAATCTTGGAAAGGCATTGTGCCTCTTTGTGCCAAAGTCTTTATCTGAACTTGCAACCATTGGTCCTTGAGATACAAGCCATAGGATTTTGCTGGTGTCCTACATTGCAATGCCTCCATGGACCAGCTAGCCATGCATGCCAGTTGGGTCTCTTTCTCTTGCAGCTATCTTCTTAGTAATTCATTTTCAGTTTCAAGGTGGTTCCTTGTGATTACTTCTCCATGTCTGACAACACTTGACTCTCTACCCATTTCTTTGAGTTTGTTCTCCATATGGTCAATATCCTCAACCCCTTTGGATTTGGCTATTTCCATCCACCTATGGGTCCTTATTCTTTCTTTCTCTAATTCAAAGAATAGTGGAATTGCAAATTTTTGTGGAATTATTCTCCCCCCCTCAAGAATATTATAGTAGGAGCCAAGACTGGGCTAGGGATCAGGTTCTTATCGCTTTGTTTCTTCCTCCTTTCCCTATGGCTGTCCTTCTAACTTTTTCTCAAGATTTTGGGTTTCCTATAGTTTTGACAGGGTCTCCTGTAGAACTGTTTGTGCCTCCTGTAGGAATGTTTTTGGGTCCTGTAGTTCTACCTTTTCTTTCCATGTGCGGGACCTAGGAGTCCCCCTTTCATATGTGAGGGGAGCCTTGGAAGAGGATTCTTTTCCTTGGGTAGAGGGTGAATCTTCAATAATAATTGGCACTTTTGAAGAAGGCTGGGGTTTCCCTGTTTTGATTCTTGTGCTCTTCCTAGCCCTGAAATACATTGAGGTCTACTTCTTATTCTTCTATTTTGGCTTAATTGGTGTGCTGAGGGCAGTGAGAGTAGTTGCTACCTCTCTTTCTAGAGTCTTAGGGGACACTTTTTCATTTTCTGCCCCTTTTTCTCCTCCTTCTGTCTCTTTCTCTGTCTCTGTTTGCTCTGTTTCTCCCTGCTCTGTTTCTTTAGCTTTCTCCTCCTCTATCTTGGTTTCTTCCTTCTTCCATTCTTGTTCTTCTAAATCACTAGTTGCTTCACCTTCTCCCCCTTGCTGCTCTTCCTCCTCACTGCCAGTAGGACTGATATCACAGGTCAAGGACTTTATGTCATCTTCAGCTGTCATGTTTCAGAAGATTTCCCATGCTACAGGGAGTGTAAATGTATGGAGGGATTCTTCCACTAAAATTTTGATTAACCCATGGTCAGCTCGCTGCTCTGGATTTCTTGCTTGAACTTTAGTGTTGGAGTCAATGAGAGGCTGCAAGAGGATGTAGGGGATGCTAAGCTTCTGAGGGGCTGGAGTGTCCATGCCATATCTTAATTCACGGAGGATTCTAAAATGGTAACCATAGACAATGTTGTACCTCCCCTCACAGGAAATATATTTGATAATTTGGTATCTAACCTCATCCCAAGGATATGGTATGCTAGCCCTTCTAATGCCATTTTTATCCTCTACATGGGTTTCATTGTTTTGGAAAAAAAATTTCTTAGCAGCTTGGCCAATTGGTTTCTCATCCTTACTCCAAGGCAATCTAAGAGGAAGGGTAGTGACCCTACTGATAAATTTAGGGGTTATCTCCATGGAAATGCCTCTAAAGGTGACAGTGGCATGTGTTCTGGTGTGAGGGACCAAAGAGTGGGAAAATTCTTGAGCAATCTCCTCATCAAACCCTTGGAATTTCTCAAAAAAGTTCACCCAATGTGCTCTTGTGAATATGTCCACTACATGGGGATGTGCATGGATCCTGGAGGAGTTGGTGGGCTCCTTCCTCATAAAACCTCTTGTAATTTTGTTTATGCTTATTTGGGAAACCAAATGTGGAGAAGGAGACAACAATTTTTGGAGAAAAACAGAGAAACAGAGAGACTGTGTTTTTTTCTAAAGAAATAAGTAGATTTTTTTATTTTTTTTCCCTCCACCTAAAGGCTTGATTTCACCCTTGAATTTAAAACACTACTTGCATATTTTGATATTCAACGGGGGTATGCATGGAACCTACCTCCTTAGCCTGAGAATCGTGCTCAAACCCGTGTTTTCTCCCTTCAAAATAACTCACTGGCCCTCCTGTAGAAGATTGTTGTCCCTCCTGTAGAATTCTTGTAGGTTCTCCTGTAGAACTTGTAAGTGCTCCTATAGAAAATGCCGAAAGTATGAATATGGGAGAGATCAATGGAGAATGATGGTTATGAGGTTGTGGGGGCACGAGGAGATTGCAGGAGCGGAGTTTCGAGGAGAGAATAAGGAAAAGGTGGTGAGAGTGCTCAGGGAGGAGTACTTATTGCTTTTTATGGATATTTCGGGTGATGGAGGGTGAGCTGGACAAATGTACGTTGGCCATATTCGGACTGTTGGTCCCCACCTACCTTGTCATCATGGCCCTCTCCTCGTAATCATCCCTCATGATTACATCGGAGTTCACACTTCCCCCACTACCTGTCCTTGACATATTTCTTGAGTTGATTGTGTGCATGTGTGGGTGACATATTCGGATGAGTCGAGTCAACTAGATGAAGGTGGCCAAATTAACTGCGACCTTTCCCTCGTTCAACCTCAACCATATCGTTGTCGTTGCATGCCTTCTAATTACACCAATGCAAATAGAGGATCAAGTTAGTTACTTACTTGAGATCCGAATGCATTTGCTGTGAAGGTTGTGGCTCTTTCTCTCTATTGCATGACTTTGTTTCTTTTGATGCATGTTGTCTGCTTGCTGATGTGTGGTTGTTCCTTGTGCGGGTTCTTCTCTGGCTGGATCTGATCTTCAGGTGTCTTCTTCAATCTTCATATTTGTACCCTCTTGATGCTGCTACTGGATTTTAATGGGATCACCTGCTACAGGAATTCCTACAGGAGCTCCTGTAGCTACTTCTCGCCTTGAAACTTCAGCTTCTTTCTGTGCTTGGAGCTATGAGGATGATGTCCAGAGATGTATATAGAGATGGAGAGGTAATAGGTGGGCTTCAGGTGAGGCTGATGGTGCTATTCCCTTTCTTATTTTTTGTTTTTTTTCTTTTCCTGAAGAACTGTTTTTTTTGTGTTTTTCTTGGACAGGAAGAAGAATGATGCTTAGGGTGTGATGCAGGCTTGGACATGATGGCAAGGAGGTTTGAAGACTGCAAGATGATTTATAGCTTTTTTTATGAAGCTTCCTTGCCCCTCAAACTGCCTTTTATATCCATTTCTGGCTCTTTGTAATTCCTACAAAGCCTCTTGTAGAAAACACAGAGCCTCCTGTAGAAAACACAATTTTTAAAAAAATAAGCATAGTGAGGTGAAAAAAATGCCAAGAATGATGGAGAAAGGTGTGGGAAGGTAGGATAGGTGATGGTGTTGTTTTCAGGGCTCCCTTGGCACCTTTTGCTGCTTCTTGTAGTCCTGCAAACCTACAATGCAACTGGAAATTCATTTTTCTTTTTCTCCTTTTTTTTTTTTTAAACAATTAGGGCGCCTCAGGGAGGTTTTCACCCTAATTGCTTGCGTCGGGTGCCTCAAAGGGCGGTTTCCACCTAGGGATCTTATTTTCCTCTATTTTTTTTTTTGACATCACTGGGCCGCCTCATAAGAGGTTTTCAACCCAATGGTGGGAATCAAGCGCCTCATGGAGGTTTTTACTTGAGTCCTTTTTTTTTTTAATTTTTTCTTTTTCTTCAGTGAGTGGATGAAGTGGAGGCTAAGACATGCTCCACTACCATCATTGTATTATTCAAATCTTCAATGAACTCTCTCTTGGAGAGGGGTTTCTTGTAGAGTTTCAACTGATGTCCATTGGCAAGCATGGGGATGGCTTCATCATCAATGGTTCTAAAAAGAACTGAACCATTGTCATTGCATTTCTCCACAATGTAGGGTCCCAGCCATCTTGTCCTTAGCTTGCCCTTGATATCTTTGTATCTTGAATCATAGAGTAGTTCCCAATCTCCCTCTTGGAATTGCTTCTCCTTGATATTTTTGTCATGCCATATCTTTCTTTGAAGCTGAACTACCTTTGTATGGAGAAGGGCTTGCATTCTGAGTTCATCCAATCCATTGAGCTGAAGTAATATTTCTTTCTGTGCATGGTTGAGGTCTAGATCTAGTTGAGCTGCCATCCTCAGGGTATTGAATTCAAATTCTAGTGACAACAAAGCCTTCTTCCCATAGACCAGTTCATAGGGTGTGAACCCTGTAGTGGTCTTCCATGTTGTATTGTAGGCCCAAGTGGTTTCAACTAATCTGTCTCCTAGTCTTTTCTACTGCTGCTCACTACCTTTGTCAGGATTTCTTCCAATGCTCTGTTAGTGACCTCCACCGACCCATTGGCTTGTGGATGGTAAGGAGTTTAAGTCCTGTGCTTGATTCTATGATGTGTGAGCAGGTCTTCAATCAGATTGGAAGTAAAATGACCACCTTGATATGTGACCAATTCTCTTGGATACCCAAACTTGTAGAATATGTTCTCTCTCAAAAATTTAGCTACTTTTTCCTCTGTCATTGCTTTGATTGCTTTTGTTTATGCCCACTTTGTCAGGTAATTAGTGCACACAATGATGTATTGCTTCTGCTTTGAAGGAGGGCTGATATGACCCACAAAGTCCATGCCCCACTTCTCGAATGGCTCAAATATCACTTGAGGTTGCATGGGCATCTCATCCTTTGGAGTAGGTTTCCCCATCCTCTGGCACTGATCACACTGGTTGGTATATCTCCTCACATCTTGATGAAGAGTGGGCCAATAGTAGCCTGCTTGCAGTATCTTGAAGGCGAATCTTTTTGCTGCAAAATGACCTCAACAAGGCCCATCATGACAGGTTAGGAGGATGTCAAAGACTTCCTCCTCCCTGAAACATCTTTTCAAGATCTAATCTGGGCCAAGTTTGAAGAGATTGCCCCCAATCTAGGTGAAAGGGGCACTTTTCCTCACTATCTTGGTGTTCTCTTTTGAGAACAAATGTGGTGGATATTGTGCTGAAACTAAGTGGTTTGCTATATCAGCGAACCATGGAGAGAGTACTGAGATAGAAAACAGGTGTTCATCTGGCATTTGGTTATCCACCATTCCTTCTTCACCTGTAGGCAAATTTACTCTAGACAAAATGTCATCAACAACATTTTCTTTACCAGGCTTATCAATAATGGTCAAATTAAATTGCTGTAGTAAAAGCAACCATCTAATAATGTGAGCATTTACATCCAGTTTGTTCATTAAATATCTAATTGTAGTATGATTAGCATGCACAAAATCTTGATAGCCTGTGATATAATGTTTGAATTTGTTTAAGGAATGCACAACAACCAAGAGTTCCTTCTCGGTCACCGTATAGTTTAACTCTGCCTTTGACAAGCTTTTGCTTACAAAGTAGATGGCATAAGGTAACTTTTCATCAATTTGTCCCAAGGCTGCTCCTATCACTTTGTTTGAGGCATCTGTGTGAATGTGGAAAGGTAGGGCCCAATTTGGGCCTCTCAGAATTGGGGCAGTCACGAGTTTGCTCTTCAAGGTATGTAGCTTCTTGACAGTTTTCTGACCATATAAACTTGACATCTTTACCTAAAAGGCCAAACAAAGGAGAGGCTAGCTTGCTGAAATCTTTAATGAATCTCTGGTAATACCCTGCTAAGCCTAGGAAACTTCTGACATCTCTCACCTTTTGAGGAGGTGGGACCCTTTGGCTGATGGCAATTTTGTTGGGGTCCACCTGCAATCCTTGTTGAGATATTGCATGACCTAGCATGGTCCCTTCAGCCATAAAAAATTCACATTTTTCCGAACTGAGTGACAGGTTCATCTCAATACATTCATCTAGAACTTTTCCTAGATTAGATAAGGCTTCCTAAAAGTCAGAGCCATAAGGAGTAAAGTCATCCATGTATATCTATATTGTATCATGAACTAATTCAGAAAATATACTCAGTACCGCTCTTTGGAAAGTGGCTGGAGTGTTACACAAACCAAAAGGAAGGACCCGGTATGCAAAGGTACCCAAGGACAAGTGGAAGTGGTCTTATATTGGTCTTTCGGGCTGATCTGAATCTGATTGTACCCACTAAACCCATCTAGGAAAGAGAAAACATTTTTCCTTGCTAGATCGTCTAACACTTGATCTATGAAAGGTAAAGGAAAATGGTCATTTTTAGTGGCTTTGTTCAATTCCCAGTAGTCGACACAGATTATCCACTTACGATTTTTCTTTGGCACTAGCACCAAAGGAGAGACCCATTCAATGTCAGCGATGGGATAGATGAGTCCAGTGCATCAAGCAATTTCTATAGTTCTTCCTTAACAATATCTTTAGGTGCTAGATTCATCCCCCTTTGAGGCTGCCTGACTGGCTTGCAATCCTCCTTGATGTATATATGATGAGTACATACTGAAGGGTACACTCCCTTCATCTCCTTATAACTCCAGGCAAAGGGATCTAGGTGTTTTCTCAACAAGCTACACAGTTCCTTCTCCTGGGAGGTGGATAGGGATGAATTGATTTTCAAGGTTTTTTTCTAGGCTGAACTCTATATTCTTAACACGGAGAGAGGTGGAGTTAACCACACAAAGACCAGTTGAGGGGTTGTTTTGGGTTTATCTTACTATGTCCTCTAATGGTGATACACTGGGAGGTGGATTCTGAATTAGATTTTCAATCATATCATCCTCATCTGGAAGTTTTCCCCCCATGGTGATTTATGATGCACAAAGTAGTGTAGAATAGACTTCATGCTCATCTTCCTCCTCCAACCAGAGAGGTAGATCATACTTTAGCAAGGGTTGGGCAGGAGGATATAGGACTAACTGCTTGGACATATGCCCGTTCTTTATGGTCATGTTCCTAGATCGACAGCTGATGTAAGCATCGGCAGTAGCCACCTAGGGTCTTCCCAAAATTAGAGGATACCCAATGAGCTTTTGCTTTGGCTGAAGAACTAAGAAATCAACAGGGTACTCCCAAGAATCAATGGAGACCATCACATCTTCCACAATCCCCTCAGGGGTGACAGTGGAGCGGTTTGCAAGCTGTAGCACGGTCGTGGTCTTTCTCAAGGAGCTTTGGAGGTTGAGTTTGAGCATCGTGTCCTTTGTCATCACATTAATGGAAGCTCCCAGATCAATCAAGGTGTGTGGGATCATGGTGCCATTGATGTGGACATCAACTACTGGGCTTCCAGGGTCCTGTTATTTTGGACAGATTACTTGCCCTAACATCAGGTTGGACAATTGCCCTATGACATTGATGGTTGGGGCATCTCTCTTGCGCCTTCCTGGATGCCTAAAGAACTTCTCTTTGATCAACCTATTGTAGATAGACACATCTTTTGTGGCTTGGAGAAGTGGTATCTTCACACATAAATGTTTCAATTCTCCAAGGAGTTCAGTTTCTTCTAGGGTAGGCTAGACTGTTGCGGATAGTCTCTCAGGAAAGGGTGGAATTGCTTTAGTTTCACTTTCCTCTTTATCTTCTTCAACCTCCCTAGGTGGAGGCTAGCTATCTGGGAGAACTTTCCCAGATCGCAAGTTAATTTCCTGAATCTCCATAACATAAGTCGGGCATGATGGTTCTCCACTATACACGTGTTGAGCCTGTCAGTTGTTTGGGTTTGGATTTGGCTGGGTAGACATTTGGGGTTGCTTTGGTGGAGCAGGAGGTAACAGTTGTGGTTGGGCAGGTGGTGGAGTCAAAAGAGTGGGAGGATAATTGTATTGGGGCCTCCACCCCTGATGAGATGCATTCCACTGAGGCTGCGGCTGAGCATAGGATTGAAATGAATGGGTGGCTGGTTGGGCATGATATGGGGATGCGAAGGATGAAGGAGGAGTTGTGGACCAGGAAGGATGAGCAGAGCGGCCCCAAGAAGGTATGGAAGTGACTTGGTTGGGGATGTAGTATGCCTAAGATGTCCCTTGCATCCCTTGCTGATATGGTCTAGGTCCATGCAGCCTCCTTTGGTTTATGTAATACATCTATTCAGTGACCCCTCAGCCCCTTGATATACAACTTTAAGTTTGGGTAAGGAAGGGCAGTTTTCTATAGAATGATTTTCTTCAGAGACTAAACAAACTTCTATAGCATTCAATGGGCATTCATTCCTGGGATGCCTCCTGGTGCATCTAGGGAAAAAAATGGCCAAAGCCCTTTCTGCTTCTTCTTGTTTCCTTTTGATATGTAAGGTATCCATTTGCATGGTAAGAGTCTGCAGCATCTCACTCTTGAAGTCTTCCAACATGTTTCCAATTTCTCCTTTAATGGTTGAGCTAGAGGAAGAGGTATTGGCTCTGGGTTGACTCCCCCTACCTTTCTTTCTGGCTACTTTAGAATGGTTTCTAAAAACTATCTTTATGTCCTCATAGAATAGTTGGTAGATGTCTCCCCTGGCCAGTAGATGGAGGGTGTCTAAAAGATCTTCCCGAATTCCCCTGAGCAGGACCAGCTTCAGAGACTTAGGGTCAAGTGTACACCTGGCCCTTTTGTAACTGAGCTGGAACCTCTCCTCATAATCTTCCAGGGACTCATCACTTCCTATAGTCATTTGGAAAATTTCTTCTTTAGTATCTTTTGACCTACAATAGTCTTGATACTTGTTGTTAAGGGCTTGCTGCATTTGAGCCCAAGTTGTTATGCTATTGCCAGGTAATTGCATAAAATAGCGCAAGGCTGCATCCTTGAGAGTAGAAGGGAAAAGTTTCAAATTTTTCTCATCTTCTGCATAGTCATAGGTTCGACAGATAACAAAAAACTCAAACAAAAAGGTGTCAGGATCTTCTGTAGTTAGACCACGGAAATGAGGTAGGGCAGAAGGGCTTATATTCTTCATTTTGGTGTTGCCATTGGTCTCCTGAATGGGAAAGGTACCCTCTATTCTCTCTCCATTCCACCTAGCATTTCTATGTTTAGTCATTGTCTCCAAAGGAATGTTTTCTTCTTCTTCTTCCCCTATAGGTTCTTCAAATAAGTCTGGTTGTTCACCTAAGGGTTCTTCTTGATCGCAGCCACCGAAGAAGAGAGAAGGCTGGCTGTGTGAAGCAGTGGGGGTGTTGGGCAAGAATTTTCCTAAATTATCTCTATTCCTACAAGGCATGAAAGGAAATATTTTTGGTTAGTTTTTGTTTCTTTTTTCCCCACACTGATAGTACCTACAAAACTGAAATTGATTGAACAAAACAAATTGCAACTAGCTGAAGTGAACTTGCTGAAATGAAATTTGCAAAATTGAAGAGGAAAGCAAGGAAATGCAGAACTTGAACGAAAATAATGACTAGTCTACTCTTGCTGAAATGAAATTTGCAGTATTGAAAAGGAAAGCAAGGAAATGCAGATCTGAAGGAAAACAAGGACTAGTCTACTTTTGCTGAAATAAACTATTAGCAAAATGTTGCAAGAAGAAAATAGAAGAAAGCAGTAACCACATAATACTCTGACACTTCCTCGTAAACGTCACTAAAAAAATGGTGAGCACCAGATTGCAGCAATAATGCTACAACTCCTGGGCTGCCTTCTTTACTCTTATCAACCCGGTAGTTCGTAACAAACTTGGAAGCGACGGTGCTGTATGCATAAGTACTAGTGCTTAATGCAGGTTGTCACTTGGTCAGCCAACGCAAGGTCACTAGGATCTCAAGCCAACTTCTATGGATTACAGAAGAAGCTCTATATGTAATGAAAGGAGAGAAAGACTACTCTACAGATACTACTCTAACTACAGAAAGGAGAAGGACTAAAATGTAAAGCAAACCAAGTAAATCCTACTTAACCGACTAATCCTAATTTTGTATAAAGCGCTATGAAAACCATGAAAAGAATGCCATTATCTATTCAAAGAAGTAACCAACATCTAACTAATCTATTTCTGTAAGTAAATGAGCAAAAAACATCTTTTTGGATTTTTATGTATTTTCATGTGAATTTGACATGTATGTGATTTATTGTTTATGAATGTGGCAGTGAATAGGTGGTGTTGAAAGGCAATTTTGGGACTTGAGAGGATGTAGGATGGTGTGGTTGGGTCCTAGGAGGTCTTAGGTGGCCTTCTGGAGGCTTTTCCCAAACTCGGCCTTCAAAATAAAGCCTACAAGAAAATCTATAGGAGGACACAACAAATCTACAAGAGGAAAAACAACACTCTACAGGAGGCCTACAGGAGGAGGCTGAGAGACGTTTTGGCTGTTTTGAAGGTGTGAGAGTGGGTGGAAAAGGTGGATGAAGGTTGGAATGAAGTGTCAGGGGACCTAGGGTCTACCAAGAATCATTAGGAGCGAGAGAGATGATTGGATTTGCTCAAGGAGAGAGGAAGAAGTTCTATGGAAAATGTAGGAGTCTAAGGCAGAATTGAGGGGAGACTTGGGTGACTTGTAGGGCATGGATCAGATGAAGGATGGGATGGATGATAAGATGGCTGCTACTAGGAGATATTTTTTTCATAAACAACTGATAGTCAACCAATGATATTAAGCAAGCAATGAAATAAGTGCATCCAGAAAAACAAAGTTTTTCATCAAACTAATCTAAACTGTGATCTATGAAAGGAAATGCTAATCACTACTGCAAGAAAGGAAAGCATGGAAGAAGACTATGGTAAATAAAGAAGTGAGCATGATGAAGAAGTTCTGAAGTAAAGAAAACTAGACTATCAACCAACTAAAAACTGCAAACACCAGAAGTCCTATGAATGAGGAAAATATATGTTTTTGGGGCAGCGAGAGGGTCTTTGCCTTAGA
>APFE030271448.1:12460-42870 GCA_000404065.3 Pinus taeda | reverse complement strand
AAATTATGGGCACTGTCTGAATCAATCAACACTATTAAATTTTTCTTCTTGATATGTACTTCTATCTTGATAGTTTGAGGAGTGGTTATTCCAGCCAATTCCTTACAAGATATGGCCAGATTCATTTCTTCTTTCTCTAGGATTTGTTCTTGGTGTGTATCCTCTTCTTTTGATGTTTCTTGTTCCTTCTTTTCTTCCTCTTCACAATCTATGTAAAATAATTTCTTCTCAGCACACTTATGACCTTTATTGTATTTGTTATCTCAACTGTAACAAAGCCCTTTTTCTCTTTTTTCTTCCAATTGTTATGGTGTCAACCTTTTAGATTGTGGAAGGCTACGGGAAACAACACTTCCATCTTTATAGATGTGATTGGTAGGCTTCCTTGTTGCCATAATTTTGCTTTCAATTTTTCTTGCCAACCTGAATGCCTTCTCCAATGAATCAGGTTCCCAAATACGAACCTCATGTTGGATGATATTCTTTAATGTCCCTATGAACACATCAATCCTATGCTCCTCTAGAATATATTTTACCCTTATATTCAATTTTTGGAAGTCCTCAATGTGCTCCACCATTGAACCTTTTTGTTTGAGATTTATCAATTGACTAAAAAAATGTGTTTCTTTTTGTATCCTCATAATGTGCTATCATTTCTTCCGTAACAATTACCCAAGTGACAATTTGTTTATGAGAGAAAATTCATCAATACCATACAAACTGATTGGGTTCCAAATATAAAGTTACAATGTGTACCCTTTGTGTGTTTTGCACATTATAGAGATCGAAATATTGCTCCATTTGTAGTATCCATGTCACAGGATCCTTGCCATAAAACTTCCTCATATCGATCTTTGGAACATGGTGGGTCTTCAATCCAATATTAGAGTTTATGAAATCATGATTAACATTTATTTTTTTCTCATCATGAGTTTCCTTTACTACCCTTTCGCTATTAGTAAGAATTTCGGGTAGCAACTTTGTCAAATCTATCTTCAAATCTTCCATGTTGCCTTTACGTTTTGCTTCTATACCATCCATCTTAGCTTCCATTCCGTCCATATTAGCTTCCACACCTTTCATATTAGCTTCCACACCATTATTTAAACCATCCATCTTAGTTTCCATGCCTTTCTTTCAACCATCCATCTTAGCTTCTGTTACTTTTTGCGAGAGTGAAATCTGTTGCACTTGGTCTCATAATTTTGATATATCATGTTGCATTTCTTCCTCTTCTTCATGAGTCATGCTAGAGATTTCAGGTTTCTTATTAGGTTTTTTCACTTTCTTTCTTTGGGGAATCAAGTAATGATAATTATGCTTCACTATGTCCTTTTAATTCCTTCAAACTAATTTTTCAAACAAAACTTACACAAAATTTTAAAAAGACCACACACCTTTTTTTGGCTTTGTCGGAGCTTGATATTGAATCGGTTGTATCTATGTAATTGTGGATATCCAAGGTTTGAAATTTCGTCTTGTCATAGCCCTCCAATTCCTCGTTCCAACCCCGCAAGTTTGATGAAGATTGGATTCTCCAAGAAAGAGTTATTCCAAATATCCCACGATGGCTTGATTATAGATTGGTTCAGTAGAGTGACCTTGTACGAAGTTGCACGTGTCACTGTTTCAATCTTCAGACTTGAAACTGATACAAAAAAAAAAAAATTCCGTCCTCTTTCTATACCATTTTATGAAATTTCAATTTGATCCTCAGATAGAAATTTATAACGATTTTCCCCAGGTCACCTATTTGAGATATAATTCAGGAGCCTGCAAAAACCCTGATTTCCTTGGATCATATCCCCAAAAATATAGCGAGACAAGATCTAAAATTTGTACATGAGTTCCACTAAGGGGTTGACTCAAATGGTTTTCATTTTAGCTTCTGAAAGGTCGTACAAAAAAATTTATAGTGAAAATTCCACAATGACCTATTTGAAGCAGCAATACCCTAGAATCCAAAGCTTTGATACCAATTGTTATGCAACCAACTCACAAAATAGAAGAAAATATAGAGCAATGACTTCAAAATCATCCTCTTCGAGGGGAAAAAGTCCTTTAAATTAGACAAATGAATAATTATTGGATGATACAAATGACAAGACCTCCTTTCTATATATAGGAGCCTAAGGGGTCACAATATAGTCAAAACTAGCATAACCATAATAATGCAAGGGAACAACAATAACAATAAGGGGCAACAATGGAAATAATAATAAGGGAATACATTAGTATTATAGAGGCCTAACGTCACAAATTTTTTTCCCATTTCTTCTTGCATTGCCTTCCTACAATTTTGTACTCTCTTGGGAGAATTAAAAGACAACTATTTTTGTATTTAGTTTGTTTGCTATTTTAAGTTACTTAAACTAGTTTTATATTGGAAAGGAGTTGAAGAAGTGTAATTAATATATATACTATAATATATATATATAGATATATACATATATATATATATAATATTATATATATATATTTTCAATAGTTTTGGTAGGTGGCCCCCTCCTCACACATCTCATAAACGAAAATTTACCCTTGTAACTCCTGCATGTGTAATATGTGCATTATAACATAATAGCCTAAATGTATAAAAATGCCACATCATCCATAATACATAATATAAAGAAAAACCCCTTGTACCTCCCATAAGTAGCATGCACATCCATAAAAACAAGCAAAACTTAGAGCCTATCATAGAAATACCTTGTGCCTCCCAAAGTAATATTTTTATCCATAACATCATATAAGAAAACATGTAAAAATACTATATCACCCATCACATATCATAGTGTGCCTCCCAAAATATGCCATAAACACACACACACACACACACACACACACACACATATATCATGTCCAAAAAAAGTGTTGTCTCAAAATGAAGTGTGTAGAAAAACATGTTGTAAAGTAAGCTATAAATAGAAATATGCATGAAATAAATGAATAGTGAAGTAAATCATATTAGCTCTAGACACGTACTATATCTATCCTCTTATTCCTTTCCCTTTTTATTCTCTTCCCTTCCTCCTCCCTACACCTTTGGATGCATATCTTCAAATGATACCTCTCTCCTCTCACCTGTCCTTGAAGTACTAATGCAAGAATGTGAGGAAGTGGCCTTTGAGGAGGAATGCGTTGGTGCTATAGGTAGATGGAGTTTGGCTACAACTATATGAGAAGAAGAATGAATGGGATGGTTAGGTTGTTGAGACATGGCCTGTGAAAAATACTGAAGGTACACGATGAACATAAAGGAGGGGATGCACTGAATAACATGAAATTTATGGTCAACATGCATGTTCAGATGGTGGTGCTATGGTATTTGGGTCCCAAATGTCAAATTGAAGTGGTTGCTGCTATGGTAATTTCTACTATTGTGGTATATATAATATGCTCGTATGTGGAAATGGTATTTTTTGAGAGGCTTGTGGCATGGGCTAATGAGATGGTAGGCCCCCCAAGTATAGATGTCTAGTCCAGGTGAGTTGATTAAAATCCTCAGAATATGCATCGAAGTGAATAGAGAATTTGATTCTCTTGTTTCTATTTTCTCTCCATGACATATTCCCCCATTTGCCATGACCCTTTCTGTTATCACATGAGACTCTACTATGAAATATCAATGTATGCAACAAATTAACCAATCTATGTGCAATATGGACTTCAAATCATAAATCAGTGAACAACAAAGTAAATATGGTTTATATTCATGTCTATGTAATTGCTAGGGTGCATGACAAGGCATCAAAGCGAAAAATATTTTTCATGGGAATGGGAGTTATGCTCATGCAAGCAAAAAGAATCAAAATGTTAATGAATGTCTGGTACACATTTCTTTTCAAAATATATGGAATAAATACGAACTATAATAAACCCCTTAATTTTGTTTGGAGTATGATTGAAGAAAAAGTAAGCATAGTTATGGATTTCCCGAAGGTTCTCCTTTTATTTCCATATGAGCTAGGTTTCCCTTTTAAATCTCAAAGGAATTTTCTTTTTATACTTCAAAAACTCGTGAACATAAAAATAATTCAATTATGCTTAGTTTTGGGACTTATAAATGTGTCAATGTGTGAGGATGTTGTAGATTCAAGATGATTGTTGGTAATAGAGAGTAAGGGTTTGTCATGTTAGGTAGAGCCTTCGTCCCACACATTCATGAAAGAGTGCCATAATTTTTAATTCTAATAAAGATGAGGAACAAGGCTTCAACTCAAGTGAATCATCATATATAAGAAAAATACTAGTCACAAAATATATTTTCAAATGCATGCATAGAAAAGAATATAGCATAAGGGGGGGACAATGCAAGGGAACAAAGTAATGGAGACCAGATAATCCCTTAGTCATTACAATAAAAAAATATAGATACAAAGTATTCGTGTTGAATTGATACCAATTTCATGAAAAAAAAAGAGAGAACAGTTCATACCTCTGTTGAGATCCCTTACTTGTCAAACTAAAGTTACCCCAAACCCTCCGAGCTTTCATTGGGCTGAGGTAACTCGAAAACAAGTATGCTTGCAGATTAGGAATGGAGCTTTCCAACAACTTTGTGTGGTTGGTAGCACAATGTAGCTCCTATTATAGAGCACATCTTGTCCAATTTAACCATTAGTTGGATACTTTTAAT
Organism: Pinus taeda; assembly: GCA_000404065.3. Taxonomy (NCBI): domain Eukaryota; kingdom Viridiplantae; phylum Streptophyta; class Pinopsida; order Pinales; family Pinaceae; genus Pinus; species Pinus taeda. The sequence goes on along the minus strand of APFE030271448.1, from coordinate 38,234 downwards.
TAATATACAAACCAACAATGTATTCATGGTATAGTTTCAAAAAATGTGTATGCTAAATAGTGTTATGAGATGTGATAAATTACATGATGTTGCTTGGACACATTAAAGATCTGACGATCAAAATGTTAATTCCACACACGTAAAGGAATTTACAAGTCTTCAACATATATTTAGAGGTCACTTTATCATATGTCAACCATACTTTATAAACCTTTCTATATGACATTGGCATTGTGCTTCGTTGTATGATCAACTTGGATATTGACTATTTCATTATCAATGTGATATAGTAAGGAATGTTAACAACTTTCTCTTTTGCATCTTATGCCTTTCATTTTTAAAACATTTTTTTTAAGATGAATCCAATATGAAACTTTGAAGAAGTGAATACAATTTGAAACTTTGAACTATTTATAACACAATTTTCTTAAGAAACCACTTTCACATTACGAATTACAACTATGGAAATCTACTTTCATATGATATTTTCATTTGAAGAGTGTCATAACCATTTGCAACTTTCATAGGATCAATCATAAGGACATACACGCCATATATATGTGATGAAGAACTTCTTATAACAACAATTACGTATCAAAATATAACATAATTCCATATTCATCTCCTTAATATTACAATGAGGGAGAGGGACCACACATACCATGTTTTAGTTTGGATTTGTTTTTTGATTTTTTTTTCTTTGTTTTTTTTGTGGGGTGGGGGTGGGGGTGGGGGTGGCAACCATCCATTGGCCCACATGGCTTCCATCCATTAGAACATGAAACCACAACCAACAACCAATCATAACTCAGTAGAATTTGACCAATGCTGTGAGGCCACTTGGCAGCCCTCCATTGGCCCTAAAATCATATTCAAACTACCCAAGCACCCGACCTAGTGATTGTACGGACTACATAGTCAATGTTTCGCATCCAACCTGCAAAAAAATTGCTTGTTTAGGAAAATGATCAAAACACGATATTGGGAGAATATGATATCGATTTTGAGTGATTCAAGTTGCGTTGGATTCAGGTGAGTAAGATCTTCGACTTGGTTCTAGTTTCAAGACTTTCTAGTCACTTTCATATTTGAGCTTGAAATTGATCACCTGATCACACCTCCCCACTAGGAACGTTTTGACTCCAAAATTTTACTTCCCTAGTCAATATAAAGAGGCTGGAACTCAAAAATACCGAAAAACTCAATCCAAACTACAAAATTTTCAATTGGTGCCATTAAAGCCCCAATCAGGGCACTTCACTTATCATCTTCATGAAGACCTATTGTCCTGTTAAGAATTGAGCCATCATTCTTATCGTTGTTGCAGGAACAAAACATTGATGAATGGAATCTGAACATTATCTCTACTCTCATATTTGCATGGATCAAAAACACTTCATCTTGAAGTTAAATTGTTGAAGACAAACTTGAATCCATCTAGGAATCCAAAAGCAAAATAAACTTGCTTTAATGTCTTCAAACTGAGCTTGTACATAAAAAGTACATTGTTGCAAAATTTTCCATGATATGATTGAACTTTACTACAATATATAGTCATCTTATATAATCCTGAAAACAAATATTCAATTCCCACAAGTTTCAAATTGAATACTTTTATCAGTGAACATAGGACAACCTGTAGACAACTTTGAACAAAAATCTTGTACACTCACAAAATTCCTTAAACATGTGGACTATAACAAGCCAATAAACACATCAATGAAAAACATCTACTTGTTGAACATAGAGAAAATGAATGTTCACTTTACAAAAGTACCTAAACATGTAATGAAAACAAGTAATTACAAAATTTTACAAAACAACTTTACAATAAGTCTACCCAAACTTTGTCTCTCCTAGGCTTATGGGTTCTCTTCTTGCATCCTCTTTGTCTTGAAGGCCACTTAGGATTGCTGAGAATCCTATTTTCCACCTTTTGTTTCCCTTGCATTAAGTAGCATAATCTCTTTAACTTTATTTGAACGAAGTTTTGGATGCAAATTCCAACATTGTTCAGTGTCGTGTCCATTCACTTTTCGAGAACATAAGAACTTCCTCTTGTTTGTTGACATAAACATTCCCTCATGCAAAAGAAAGTCATTATCCTTGATGCCTAGAATTTGGTTCATTATTTTAACCATTATCATACATTGCTCACATACAACCACACAAAGGTCAAGTGCATCACAAAATGTATAAGGGTAATTATTCCACAAGTATTCAAAATTTTGATGCATTGTAAAACACTCTTGAGAGTTATACCTATCTCTAGAGCTGCAACTTATACGGTTGTCACAAGGTGGTGACATCTTATGCTAAGATGTTTGATGTACCTCAATCCATTTGGACCATTCTCTAAACTCCCTTCAACCACATCCTAATCCCATATACTTCGGTCTCTCCTCAACCATGATTGGATTGTTAATAATTTGGCTATTTATGTTGAAGCCTTCACCTTCATATCCCATCTTGGAAAGCAACTTCATACCTATGCCTTTGGTATGTTGCTCGAACGTTGCAAAAAAGTTGTTATACATATAAAAGGAAGGAGTGGAACTTGAGATGCTAATTACCTCCTTAAACTTGTCATTCATCTTCTCAACTTTTGGTGATGACAATGATGACCAACTTGTAGATGACTCTAGCCACTAACTCTTATCCACTGGCATATGGTGTGCTTCTTGAAGATGTTTTCAAAATGCACATGCAACATCTTCCACATATGGTCCAAAACCACTATTTGAACCATGACCAAATACTGGCTTCATTCTAGAGGTTTCCCTTGCTGGTACATGAGTAGAACTTTTATGCAACTTGCTCATCAAGAACTTGCTGCAAAACAAAGTGCATGTGTCTCTTCTCCTCTTCAGCTATCTCTAACAACCTTCTCAATTCTATTTTCTTCATCCGAAGAGCCAAATTCTACTCCTCTAGCTCTTGCAGACTCTTTTTTTCTGCCCATTCTTGCATCTTGGTCAACTAGTGCTCTAATATGAAATTGATCTGAAATTGGATTAGGTGATTTCTTCCTCTTTCCCAAAATCAAATAAAACACAAATTAGGACTGGGTCTACGCTTTGCAAGGTAAAACTGGGTCTTGAAACAAACAGGTTTCCAATATCTATTCCAGTCATGAATTAGTCTTCATATGTAACTTAACATAATGAACATAACAACACATAATCCATGCAGGCATAATGAAGACAAAGACAAAAGGTTTGTTGACGGAGTTCACCCATCCTAGGCCACATCTCTGGGCCTGTCAACATGAATAGACGACTCATATATTATGTATCAAACGAAGTATATAAAAAATTGTTGTGGGTAAATATGTGGCTCTTATCCCTAAAAGGTAATGTTCTCTTACAAAGAAATCTCACAAACAAAAACTACTCAAAGCATCTCCTACAAAGATGACATACTTCAACTGAAATGAGCTAAAAACAACACATGGACCCTTCAATTCCACATTGATGCACATAATGAAAACTTCATGTTAAGAGAAGTTAAACATGAAATGAACATTGTTGGTTATAACTGCTACAGTATACTTTTGGAGGTGAGAATACCCCTACAAGGTCTTCTCCATGCCCAAATACCTTCCAAAATTGCTTCCAAACCCTGACTGATCCATACACCTTTAGTCTCAAACCTGAAAAAACATTTTGTAGATGTCCTAAAATTAGAAATTAGAGGTTACCAATGGATTCAGAACATCCAAAAACCCATAAGTGCACTCTTTTTGAGCTCAATTTGGATCAAAATAAAAAACATATCAACTCCTAAGCTCTCCCATGAATTTCATTGTTAACCATCCTACAAATTTGAACTTCTGTCTATCGGTTCTACAAATCCACCCCAAAAATTGCTAATGGAGAGATAATTTCTCTACTTGTTGGTGCATTCTGTTAGATGATTAATTTAGCCTCTAACCCCTTAATCTAAGAAACATGACCACATGGGCCACATAGGACCGAGCGATGGGCCTTAATGCCCACCCCTGCCAGTTAAGCACCTAAAACTCAGGGACAAGGTCACTTGGTGCCCCACGGGGCTAAGGGCCAGGCCAATGGACTGCCCTAACCATCAGATCCCCTTTCTACATTGGCGCATGGTCACGTTGACGACATATGACCTGGGGCTGTTCCTATTCCTTAACACCTTCTAACTATTGGATCCCGTGCTTTGGCATATGGTCCAGTGGGTGCAATATTGTGGTGTCAGAACTGTGGGCTGGGGCTAAGCCTACGCCCTTGGCTCCACTTCCTATGGTCCTGTGGGTGTGGGATAACTAGGGGCCAAGGTTTAGCCCCAAACCCGTCCCCCAATAACGAAAAACATAAAATTTATATAGAAATGTGCCACCAATGTTTAACAAGAACCACCCTTGGCACGACGGTAAGGCACTATGTTGTCCAACTATAGGTCTTGCATTCGATCTTTGGTGTGGCCCATTCGGCCATAACATAATTTTAATGCACCATTGGGAGGCCATGTGGTAGCCATCCATTGGCTCACGTGGCTTCCATCCATTGGACCATGAAACCACAACCAACAACCAATCATAACTCAACAGAATTCGACCAATATGGCAAGGCCACCTTGTAGCCTATCATTGGCCCTAAAATCATTGTCAAACTTCCAAGTAACCCTGCCCAACCAGCATAAGGACTGGAGAGTCAACGTACCTGCATCCAACCTGCAAAAAATTTGCCTGTTTGGGAAAACGATCAGAACAAGATATGGGGAGCATACTCTATCGATTTTGAGTGATTCAAGTTGCATTGGATTTAGGTCACTGATATCTTTGATTTGATGTTAGTTTCAATAATTTTTGGGCACTTTCATTTTTGAGCTTAAAATTGATCACCTGATCAGTGAGAAAATGTAACCGAGGTAATTACAAGGACTATGGGTGGAATATTCCCCACAACATATCCTTTTGAGAGTTTATTCCCTTTTACTATATTTTATTATGGGACCTTCTCAACCTTTAACCATATATCCATTGCAAACATTCGTCATCCTTAGGAATGTTTGTGTGCTTCATTCAATGGGAAATATCAAACACATACTTATTCTTCTAATGATTCTAAGGAACATGTATGCTTGTTCCATCATTTTCATTATCTGTAACAAACATAATTAACTCATGAGATTGAGAGATGTTTGAGCTTGTGGAAGCTAGAGAGATTGTTCCAAGTTGGAGGAAATCATGTGTTTATTTTTTAGGGAGAATCCATGGATGTACATTGAGTAAAGACATTGAGCACTTACTAAGACGTGATTCTTGAGGGACTATGTATTAAGGTAAATCTCATGCGCATGTGGTGAATATTTGAAAAGGAGAGGAACAATATTGATTGAATATTGATTATGATGACTATCAAGAGAGATTGTTTAGTGTTGGTGTTATGGGTTTGGAAGAGAGGGAAATAAAGTTTAATACTCATCCTTTGCCATTCTAGTCTCAAAACCTGGCTTGTGGGTTGTGTTCTACAATGGAAGTCTATAACTATTAGGAGTCACTACGTAACTATTGTTAGTGTTCAAGTTCATGAAAGTGTAAGTGCTTATTTCTATTCAATATGTACTTGGATTAGGTGGTAAAATATATAGTGGAACCATACAACTATGAGCCCAATCACTCGTCTACGATTGTTAATGTTTAAATTCATGAAAATTTCTAAGTGCTTATTGTTGGAAATATTAAGGGGTGGAGGATAAATGCTTCATTACTTTTGACAAATTTTCACTTATTTGATATTGAAACTGAATTCACATCACATAATCAATAATCCACAATATATGAATACAAATATTAAATTGAAAAACAAAAATTGAAGAATAAATACTTGAAAAAAACCTTTAATTTATCACAATATCTTGTGAAGAGACCAATCCTTTGTAAGCACCAACTTACAAAAATTGTAGGCTCCAACCTATCAAGAAGATGAGGATGCTAATCCTTAGTAAGCTTTGACTTACAATAATTGCAAGCTCTAACCGATGACTTGACCTTTAATACACCATAACTTGGACTTCAATTCAGGCGTCAACTTGTCCTTCAAAACACCAAGACTTTGCCTTTAAACTAGACGATCTTCAAATAATAGAACTTAGCCTTGAAAACCAACCTTAAAATAACATAACTCATCTCCGGAAACTCAAAATTCAAAAAACAGAAACTGTCCCTTGAAACTCAACCCTGAAACTCAAAATTCATAGGGACAAAACTCAACCCTCAACTCAGAATTGCAATTTGGCCTTAAGACAAGCCCAAAAATTAGCCTCTATAGGGACAAAGTTTGGCCTCAAGATAGGCCTAAAGCTCAACCTTCTCCTCACCAAAACTTGGCCTACTTGTCCTCCAAAGACACCTATATTTGAATATAAAAGAAACCTTCAATCAAACCATAAACCCTTCCCAATATGTGCCAAAACCCTTCCATAAAAATTTGCTTCATCTCGACTTCATTTCACTTCTTCTTGGTTCATGAGGTATGAAATTTCGACCTGCTCCTTCACTCTCCTAAACACATAACCAAATTATTGAGTCAAGTGGTTAGAAATTCTCCTTCTCACACCTATTTATAATGTGTTTGAATGTTGGGTTAGGGCCGACTTGTCCACTCATTGGGTTGACTAGTGCAACTGGAAGAATGCATAGTTAATAGTAAAAATTTTATCTCCTCAATTGTGAGGAGCTAGAAGGCATGGCATACATTTTTGGAAAGGTCTCATAATAAGAATTCCAACTATATATCTTATGCTTCCATTTGAACTAGGTAATCAAAATAAAAATGCCCTCAAATATAGGGTATCCAAATGGGGATTTCTTTTACTTTGATTGGCTCATCTTGACAAAATATATAATATCTCCTCATTCCTATGCAATTTGATTGATTTCCATATACCATTGGAAAGGTCATGGAATATGCTATTTGATTCTGTAATTTTGTCTTTCATTTGGACAACCTTTTATAATACTTTGATATCTCCTTCTTCAGATGGATGCTCCCCCCTACCTGCATTCTTCGCCCCCTTTGAAATCAATAGAAAAGGGTTCTCCCCCCCATTGAAATCAATAGAAAAGGGTTCTCCCCCTAACTTTATGCTTCCTTTAATCAGATAAAGGAGAGATCATTCCCAAATTCTACTTGAGATTTTAAAAATTTTCTCTAAGCAAAGGCTTGGTAAAGATGTCAACAATATGTTCTTTGGTGCCAATATATTTCATCTTGATATTCTTCTCGGTGGCTTTTTCTTTGAGGAAATCATATTTGATTGGAATATACTTTGTTTTTGAGTGCATGACAAGATTTTTTGAGATATTGACTAAACTAGTGTTCTCATAGAAAATAAAATCAGTTGATCATATTATTCTTTAATTTTCTGTAAGTTTGTTTGATCCAAAGAAATTTAGTACAATATTCTATTGCTACTATGTATTTGAATTCATATGTATAAAGATAAATTGGTGATTACTTTCTGCTTGACCAAGATACAAGGCAATCTCCCAAGAAAAATGCACACTCATTGGTGATTTTTCTATCATCAATGTTACCGTTACAATCAACATATGTGTATGTTGTTAATGTGAAATATTTACTCTTGGGATACCAAAGCCCAAAATCGAGTGTGCCCTTTAAGTATTGAAATATTCTTTTTACTGCTTGCATATGTGATGCCTTTGGTGCTGATTGAAATCTTGCAAGCATTCCAACTACCTACATAATTTTTGGTATCAAACTATCAAGTATAGTAGACTCCCATTCATAGATATGTAAAGTGTTGAATTGAATTTAGGAGATTCATCATTCTTAGTTAACTTGCATCCGGTAATCACAGGGGTACTAACTAGTGCACATTCTTCCTCTCCAAAACACTTGGGCATCTCCTTGAGGTATTTGTTTTGGTAAATTCCTTCGTCGGTTTGAAAAACCTATAGTCCAAGAAAGAAGGATAATTCTCCAATCATTGACATTTCAAATTCCTTTGACATTTCCTAGGAAAATTCATGACTCATATCATCATTATTGCTTCCAAGGATGAGATCATCCACATATACAGGTGTAATCATTAAGTTCACCTTTTCCATATTAATGTATATATTATTGTCAACAACCCCACTTTTGAAACCTTGTTGTTGAAGATAGTGGTCTAGCCTGGCATACCAAGCCCTTGGAGCTTGTTTTAACCCTTCAATTTTCACACATAGCCTTTTTTTTCAAACAAGTCAAAACATTCTAATTGTTTGATGTATTCTTCCTCTTTTAAGTCTCCATTTAGAAAGGATGATTTAACATCCATTTAATAAACTTTGAAGCCTTTCGAACACAAATTACATGAACATTATTATTTCTTCTAATACTAGAAACTATGGCAAAAGTTTCTTTGAAGTCAATTCCTTCAATTTGTGCATAACCCTTACAAACAAGCCTTGGCTTGTTTCTGACACATTTTCCCTCTTATTCATCTTGTTTTTGAATACCCACTTAGTCCTAATTACATTTTTATCTTTAAGTCATGGCACAAGTTCCCAAGTTCCATTTTTCTTAATTTGATTCAATTCTCTTTCTATAACATTTACGTAATGTTGATCCTTACTAGCTTGTTCAAAGCTCTCTAGCTCTATTTTGGATAGCATAGCAAGATTGTCTTTTCCTATTAAATTGGTCATTCTTCATGCAACAATCCCTTCCACCCCCTGCAGTTATTCTTAGGTTGCAGAAGGTGTTAGTTTAAAATTAACCCAATCTCCAAGGTCTACTATAATTATGGGGTCACAAAAATCCTAATTTTCCAATCTCCTCAAAACTTTAAATGAACGCTACAATAGCATTTGGTTCGTTGAGATATTTTCAATGATATAATTTTTAACTCAATTTCACTCCAGGATTGAAAGTTATGCCCAATTGAATATTTGATCATTAAGCCTTTCCAAATCAAACAAGCATGGCCATGTAACATCCTATGTGGCTTAAGTGGCGTTCTTACCATATCAACTGCAGTCCAACGTGGCTCTCACCATGCCATCACACCATAGCACCACTATGCCATTCCTTTGGAAATGTTCTGCTCCACCTCCAAGATGCACTAGGATGTAAACATTTACGTTAATTGCCATAAAATTTTCCCATCTAGCACTCTTTGTCAGGTGCTCAATGGAAGGGATGAACAAGAAATTTCTTCTTTCCCAATGCAAAAAAATTGATGTCACACCTTCTATCTCTGCGACAACGTGGCAAGCCCTGTGGTGCCATTTGACATCCACGTCATTTATCTCCACATCACCTGTCTCCTTTACTTATTGTTGATGTCATATTGACATCAAGGTAATATCACCCTAACATGTGGCATCCTCTAAAGGTGCCACATGTCATCTAAAAATCGACTCTTTGGCCATCCAACAAGGCTAATTCTATCTTCCATGTGTCATGCCACATAAGTTCCATGTCAACATAAATCCATGTCAACTACCCTCCCATCGCATCCACACAACCTTACCTGGCCTATGTGGCACTTGCACCTCCGCCTACACCAAGGTTGGTCCCTAAAGGCCAATACCTTCGTGCAAAACCATGATTCCACGTTATATCATAAATTTGGTCTAAATGTGATTTTCCATTAAATGTCATTCTCGTTTTCATTCCTTGGGACATATATATTACCATCCCACATCTGCACTATAGCGCCAAGATACAACTAGGCCTCATTCCAATCGAGCATGGTGCGAAGTGAGTTTTCACGTTGGGTAATGAGAAGAATCCCATCCCATGCCACCATTTGAATAGTTCCAACACTAAAAATACCAAGCTTACCGCTTTAGTGAGGGAGGCGCAACACAACGTGAAACTTCACATAAGAAAACATGGATATTCCTATCCCATGTGCTTCGTCTATTACAACCATTTTCAAAGTTCTATCATATAAAATAATTCTAATGATTATTCATATAAATGAAAGCCTTTAGATTGTAATACAAAAGCATAGATTCTACAGGGGTTCCCCGGACAAATTTTTCATTAGAAACCCATAGCCTTGCAAACTCTATAGAGTTAAGGGCGTAACCATTCATATTAATTTAAATTAGATCTCTATAAATCTTTCAATATTATTATACAACACACAATGCATAAACAAAGTGCATAGCATTATTAAGAAAGAACAATTAACCTTTCAATTTATAAGGTTGACATGCTTATAAAAAAATTGCAATGCTATATTCCAACCACAAAGCATCGGTGTAGTTCATGTATTCAAACTCCCCAGTGTGTCTTAACAAGAGCACCACAATAGGGGTTTTAATTTAAAAAAGTGGTGCTTTTGGATATAGTACACACCAATGCAGTTACAATAACACATCGAAATAGGGTTAAATAAAATAAAAACCTATTTGTAGAAATTCCTACTGTAGATCAACAGATTATGCAATATGATAAAATACAATACAAGATCTACTTCTACAACACTTTCCAGAAGCTTAATCGAATTGAGAAAGATCAAGAGAACACATATAACTGAGAATGAGAAATCAATCAAACATAACATAGAAGAAATAACCTAGGGAAAGCCTCAGCCTAAAACCCCAATCTCTGTATTATCATACAAGTGGAAATCTTGTTCAAGTTACAAAAAGAATCAGTCCTCAAGCTATCCTGCTCTCTCTGCAATCAAATAATATAGCTCTCAGACTAAATAGACATAGTATATGTCCTCCTCAACCCCTCCAAGCCTCCTATTTCCTTGTGCAGTTTTTCTTGGGGTCCAGTGAAGCCACATGTGTGAATTGGCCTCATCACACTCACAAAACTTGAAGAAGTAACTGCGTAATCCTCAAGGAAAGAATTCCTTCTGCATGCAAGGAATATTCACAATGGAATATTCTAGCAACTGATAGTACACTGCCCCTCCATCTGATCTCAACTGGGTCTCTGTCTGAACTGACATGCATGAGTTATTTATGAGAGAATATTCAGTTATCTGAAGTGTAGGAATTACATGCATGCAAGCATTAACTAACTGAACTTACATTAATTCAACAAACTATTTGAATTAATATAACTCGACTTGACTCAGTTAACTGAGCCAACTAATTATAACTCAATATTACAACTCATCCTTTATCTCTTTAACTGATGGATAAATTCCTCAATTAATGGAGAAACTATTGCATGTCCCCACATAGACTTCATGTTTGATTTTCCTTAACTAATTAACTCAAGATGAATTAATTAATTATTTTACAAACAGCTGCTAAGATCAAATTCGAATTTTAATTCACTATTTTAGTTTAGGGACTAACTAAAATAGGAAGGTATCCCTAAATGCTATTTATAGAATGCTATTTTTAGCACTTCCATTTTTCATTTCTTATGGCTATGTTCAACACTAGTTGAACTGCTATTTATAGCAGTGCTATTTTTAGCATTTCTTGTTGCTATTTTCAACACTCCCTCTCAACAAGAAAGGGATTATCAGTAACCCCAATCCTATCTCTTTGGAACTTGAATTTGCATTTTGACAATGCCTTAGTCAAAATATCTGCAACATGTTCCTTGGTCAAAACATACAGCAACAACATGATCCTCTTGACCACACAGTCTCGAAAATGGTGATACTGGATATCAATGTGCTTGGACCTGTCATGAAAAACTAGATTCTCAGAGAGTTTGATACAACTCTAGTTATCGCAGTAGATCACTGTAGGATCCATCCTCTGACCAAACAATCCCACTAGAATCTTTCACATCCAAATGGCCTCACATGCAGCCTGACTAGCAGCCATGTATTCAGCCTCTGCTGAGTTAAGTGCAATTGATCTCTGTTTCCTGCTATACTAGGAAACTGCAGCTGAACCAAGGTTAAAGATTCCTCCATAAGTGCTCTTCCAGTCTAATGGAATCCCTGCCTAATCTGCATCTGTGAAGCCCTAAAGCTTCACTCACTATGTCCGTCTGTACCACAATTCGAACTTAGATGTGCCTCTAAGGTATCTCAGCACATGCTTCACTGCCTTCCAAAACAGCTTGTTACGTTGAACCATAGCTTGACTCAGCTGGTTCACCACAAAGCATAAGTTGGGTCATGTCTTCACCAGATACATAAGTGAACCCACCAGCTACCGATAAACAGCGGCAGCTACTACCTCACCTAAAATAAGTAAATTCTTTTTACTTATTTTCTTTTTACAAGTTTATTAATACTTAACTCCCTAGTTGTCTTTACAAATATTGGTATTTATTTGATAGCTTGTAACAAAGGAATTTTTATGTAAACATTCTTCATTTTATCTATCATATCATAATCAGGAAACACAATCTTATTTTCTACCCCTTTATCAATTTTCAATCTTTCAGGAAAAGGTGGTGTTTGAATGGAAACTGAAGGTTGTTCTATGATGGGAGTTGAGTTTATTTGAACATCATCAGGATGTGTAGGGGTGCTTTGTTTTTGATAATTTTCCTCTTGATGAGGAAATGTTTCTTCCTCAGAGAGGTTTTCTTTTTCAGATTCCTGAATAAAAATAGATGGTGACTTATTTTCCAATACTCTGCCAGATCTAAGTTGAACATTGTTTAGATCTAATGGATTTATCATGTAAGTTTGGAAATTTTGTCCTTCCATATAGTAAACAGGTTGTGAACTTTTATTATTATTTGGTTTTGGAAGTGGTTGGGCAGGAAATTGATTTTGTCTTTGTGGAAATGGTAATGAAAGTTGTGGATTTGAATTTTGAGGTTGAGATAGTTGGACAGGTCCAGGAAAATATTGTGGTGGAAAATCAGGATAAGGTTGTTGAAATTGAGGATATTGAGGATACTTGCCATAAGGATTTTTCCATCCTTGTGCCCAAGTTTGAAACCAAGGTTGCTAAGGCATGGGTATAGTCCAATTACTTTGTGATGGTTGTGCATATTCTTGAGTTTTAAAACCCTGAGTCATATTTGATTATGGATTTTTCCATGGTCTCTTAGCAATAAAACAGAGGGGTTCTACTTGATTTGGTATTAATTCCTCTTGATAAACAACTTTAAGACCTCATGTTGAAGGACATTCCTGTGTATCATGATTTTCTACACATATAACATAGGTTTCTACACTTTTTAAGTCAAGAGGGCATTCTCTTAAGGCATGCTTCTTTCTTCATTTTGGACAAAAGATAGATAAAGCAACATTTTCAACCTTTTGCTTGTTTTGTACTTTAAGGGTATATATTTTCTCACTAAGACTCCCCAAAATATTTGTTTTAAAATTGTCAAGCGAAATGCCTATTTCAGCCCTACTTACTATCCTAGTTATAGATTTATTAATCCTAGACATAACACGATCTCTTGAATTTTTCCCAATTCTTGCTTTACCTCTTGAAATGTGTATGCATAATTCACAAATATATCCAAATGATAACTGAGAAATATCTCATTTACCCATTATATTGAGAAGATAAATCAACTCATATCTAATATATTTTAGTAAGAGAGCTTTCAAAGTTTCTTCATCTAGATTATGCATTTTATCCCTTTTAACATTATAAGAAAATCTTTCAATGCTTTCATCTTATTTTTTCATCATTTTAAATAATTCATTCTTAAGATTATGAGGAATACAGTAATTCTTGTATTTCTCCAAGAATGTAGTTTTCATTTGTTCTCCTGTTCTTATGGAATGTACTCCTAAGCGCATAAACCATTTTAATGTTGCATCCATAAGAGTGGCTAGAAACAATTTTAACTTCTGAGAATCAAGTAGGTAGTCATAGGATCTACACAAGACTTCAAATTCAAAGAGAAATGTTTTAGGATCCTCATTCCTTAATCCATGAAAATTAGGAGGGATGGAGGGTGAGATATTTTTCATTGTAGTTGTGGTATCTTCATTGAGGATGGGAAATCCAGAGGTTTCTGGATCTCCTCTAACTCCTCCTCTTCCTCTTCCTCCACCTCTTCCACCTCCAATCCTATGTTGTTCACCATTCACATTATCTACTCCCCCTTCCCCTTCTCCTGCCATTGTAGATTCCTCAGAAATAATCTAAGGTTTCAAAATTGGATTTTCTAGTTCCTCTTCTAGCTCCTCTGGTTCTTCTATCAATGGAATATTAAAATAGGTTCCTTCTTCTTCCTCCTCTCTAGGGATTTCAAGTTATTGTCCTAAAATTTGTTCTCTGGTTGAAGATAGAAATCCTTCTGTTGGGGATGTAGGATCCTCTTCTTCTATTATGGCTTTAGTTGATGAAGTTGGTGAATCTCTAGGTTGGATTTCAGATTTAAAAACCTCATGAAGTTTGTGTCAACATGCAATGGATGGAATATGAGTTTGGGTGGATGGTGTGGCACTATGAGGTCATGGTGGGGTGAGTAATGATGTTGGAATCAAATATCCACCTGTACCTACAAATCTATCTCTAGAATCTCTTTCCCTAATATGCATATCATTTTTATTATCTTTTAATTTTTTTAATGAAAAGAAAAAGAAAAATACTCCTATATACACTTCCTTGGAAATAGCGCCAAAATGTTTGGTAATTTAATTGATGTTAAATTACTTACGTGAATTATCAACCAGGGCTAGTAAACTGATGAAGTGTATGTGCACTATATATGCTAAGAGTCTTTGTCACTCATTTAATTCCTAAGTTAATTTGAGTTATTGAAATGCACATGTTTTTCTATAGTTATGTAGCTTATACAAATGAAATTAATTCTACTTTACTTGCTTGAATAATGATCACACTCACACTTTCTTTAAAATAAAATCACTCTTGCTCTTAAATCACACTTGCTTAAATATGAAAAATCACTCTTAAAAACCATAACTGCTTAAATGTAAATTACTCTCAAAACCACACTTGCTTAAATATGAATCACACTTGCTTGAATGAAAATCAGAAAACCACACTTGCTTAAATGTAAATCACACTTGCACTCAAATCAAATCACTCTCTGCAATAAAATCACACTTACAAATGAATATGTTCTAACTTAAAGAGGATTAATTCTGTAATTGAAAATCACTACAATGTAAATCTTATACTCCTATTGCTATGTTAGATTGTACTCTATCCATTGGCATCTGAAATCTCTATTCACCTTGACAGTAAATGATTAGCAGAAACAATCTCAAACTCAAATGAATTGACAGAAATCTATAGGAAATATAAACTGAAATACTAATTGTTAATGAACGAAGACCTTACTATCTCGAGGGGGGTCTTTCCAGGAAAACTAGTGTCTTTTCGATCAACTAGCCCTCTAGGATTGGCAGCTACCCTAGAAACAAACAGTTTAAATCAATTCAAGATTTCTTCTATGTATAATAGATAAGAGAGAGAGAAAGGAACCAACCTAGATCTTCTGCTTAACTCCTTGCTTGACCTCTCTCCCCCTTGACAATGCTTGCAACTCCTCTCCTCACTTATCCCACTTGGAGAGTACCTGAAGAAACACAGTAACATGGAACCGTCAAAGCATCTTGACCTATTATATCATAAGCATTACAAAATCAAAAATGTAATGAACATACAATGGCATTCATAAACAATAGCATTTACAATCGCACAGTTATATGGAAGAAAACTCAAAGAACTTTATTAAAATAGAAGGGAGAATTACAACCTAGTTGTCTAATCCAACATCATCCTCCCAGCATCAAAACCCTCTTCACCTCATGAAAAGCAAGATCACACCAACAATACAATGCTCTTCCTCAAATACAAACTATCAACACTTCCTTGCAAATTACAAAATTCCAGCCTCCAGATCTCTCAGATGAGGGATCCATTTATAGATGTGTGCAAGGTTGTGAGTCATCTCTGGGGTTTTGATTAGTGTCATTCCACTTGTTGCATTTGGTTCCACTTGGACATTTCTTGGATCTCTTACTCATCCCTGGGCAAATTCAGAGAGGCAAGTGTCATAGGAGAAGTTTCTAGAAGATTCCATGAGCATCCACTTAGCAAACTGTCTCGTACATTTGTCCATCCTCGCTCATCGCACCCTACAGAAGGCCTCATCAGTATGTATCACACCTGGCTAGTGTAGAAGCTAGTATGCATCGCACCCTGATAGTGGAGCGGTCAGTATGGTCCAGTTTTGGCCAGTTCTGGATGGTTTTTCAGGTGGAACTTTTGGGGAATAACGTAATCAGTTGACCATGATCCTTTAGGGTATGAAACAACACTTTTAGGGGTTAAAGAGCCCTAGTTTATCGACATATAATATTGGGGTTTCAGTGCCAAAATATGTCTATAACAGTTGCCCCCTAAAGCATGAAGTCGTAAATCTTTGATGTCGAGTGAAATGCTTTATCATGAGGATCTGAGGTTTTCGAACTAGAAAGTGACCTGTATAAGATACAATACAATACATCATCATAATATAATTTTTTCATGATCTAGCTGAGGCAGGCATTCACATGCTTAGCTTTATAAATTCATTTCATGTACATAGAACAGATAATTGTCTACAGCTGCAGACTGGTGATTCTTCATATGTAGAGTCATCATCCCTAGCTTGGATGACCATCTGTCTAGCTTCTGTGTACATTTGATGTCTTTATATCCTTGAATATATCGCAGCCCAGATGGATGAATCTAGATCCGGGGTCTTCAATCTCATTCAATCTTTGCCCGATGTACAAGTCGATCCATGTGAAGAGATGTTCTGAAGTCGAACATGGAAAGACATTGCCTGATTACCAGCCAATAATGCAAGTTGTTAACAAAAGCGAGAGGAATCACCAATAATTATAATGACCCTCAAGGTACTACAGTACAATTCATGTGGTGTGAATATATGATCCGATGTCGAACACCACGCAAAATCTTTCAGTCGAATACCATTGACGTCAACCTATCGCTGGAAGTGAGAAACCTGCCATTGAGGCATGCAAGCTTCAAAGTACTGAAAGGGGTGCTTCTAAGTCAACTTCTTGGATAATGCGCTGATGTCGGCAAGAAGTGACCAGTTGTAGGAGGGCATTAATGTATCCCACATCTACGACACGAAACGAAGCAAATTATTTTCTGGAGGTCAAAACGATCTAATGACACAAGGTTTAGGAATGGCGGTCATGAAAAATGGAGGGTGAAGGTATTGTAGTTGATGAGGCATTAACTGGATTGTGGTTTCTCAACTGAATGACTTCTCTTGAACATATGGGTGGCACTGAGATGGATTGGTAGCGTTAACCGAAACAGATGGATGGCATGGAAGACCAATAGTGAAATGACCGGTGAATAACCCAACCCGACTCAATCAAGGTGACGAAGTGAAAGTGTCATGTTCAAGAGCGGCCTACTACCATAAAATTCTTCAAGTTTTCTTCCCTTTTCATCATTTCTAACCAATGCCTCTTTATTTTTTTCAAGCTTGAGGAGGATAACATATGCTTGTTCTATAATTTTCCCTTTGGGCAAACCTGTCGCTATGTTTTAGCGAGTCTAGTGACAATGAAACTTGTTCTTGTCTAGGCAGACAAGTTTGTCGCTATTGTTTTAACGAGTTTAACAAGAAGGATAACTCGGCCCTTTTCATGTTTAGAGAGTTTTAAAAGGAATGAAAAGGAAACTCCAACAGTTCTTTTTCATAGGATAATCCCTCAAGTCCGAGAAAGGATAAAATAATATGAAAGGAATGACTTTTCGATCACTTTATCGAGTCGAAAAAGACAAGTGCTTGAAGATCTTTTCATATTTAATGAGTCTGAAAAGAGTTTAAAGGAGACTCGTTTTGAGGAACGAGTGGTGTTTAGGGTAGCAAACTAGTTCCCGGTAAACTTGGAACTTCTCAACACATGGTGATGTGAAGAGGTCGGCTAACAGGACCACTTGTCGCAGCTGTTCTTCAAAAAGGGTAAACAATCAAG
Organism: Pinus taeda; assembly: GCA_000404065.3. NCBI lineage: Eukaryota > Viridiplantae > Streptophyta > Pinopsida > Pinales > Pinaceae > Pinus > Pinus taeda. The sequence continues at coordinate 20,366 of APFE030271448.1, read as the reverse complement.
TGGAAGCGTATGATCGGCCAAAAGGATGGAGGTGATGGCAGGAACACAACCAAGGCTCAAAAGTTTGATAGCATGGCAATCACAATGGTTATCTACCGAAGGTGGGTTCATTTTTTAAAGAGCTTGAACCATGGGGGAACTATGCTCTGTGGTAGGTGTTAGAGACGGTCTGGTCAGTGCTCCGTCAGAGATCAAAACTCTTTATGCCTTTCATGTTTAGGTGTCCCGCTCCATTCTCCCAGTTGCATTCCACTAGGGGCATGCCATAATCTGACAGAGAAGTTCATGATAGTCATTCCCCCTCATGTCTGGCTCCTACTGGCTCAGGTCTTTTGATAATCATCATCAAAGTCCATGACAGTCAAGGTCTGGTCCTTTAAAGGAAAAAGGTCATTTTCGAGGTTTAGGTCTAGGAATTCATCAATTTGGTCCTTGAACATGTCCAGTAAATCCATGCAGGCCAGAGTGAGGCCCTTACATAGTTATGATTCAGAGAGCTTCATCGTCATGTGGATAGACTTTGACTCTTCTTCAAAACTCTGTTTTGAAGAAAAGTCAAACAGTGTCATTTATGACAAAATTATCAAAAAATTCGCTATTTTATTTTTTCAGATGCAGTCATGGTTTCCGTAGCCAAACGTCCTGTCATGAAATCCTCGCAAAGAGTGCCGAAAATTTTATCATTTGAGCTAAAATTTCAAAGGGAAAGTGAAAATCAATGTGTTTTAAAGTCAGTGAAAAAGTACAAAACTCAAACATTAGAAAAATGGGTTTTTGAAGAAGCAAAAATGTAACCCATCACCTCCAAGCCTTATACACAAGTTTCCATCACAAATCAAACTCATTGTGCAATCAAGGCATAGGAAAAATGTTGCAAGGTCGTGGAGCGAGCAATTGCGTGGTTTGGAGCAGTTTGGAGGTGATTACAGGGGCGCAGTGCACACAGGCAGGGGCGCGGCGCACACAGAACCCGCCCACCATTCAAACTTATAACTAGCGCAGCGCATACCCAGGGCTCGGCGCACTGGGCTTTGTGCGCGACGCACAGAGACAAAGCGCCCAGAATTTGCCAAACTCACTCAAATTTTTTGTGAAGCACATAAATTTGCAAGGTAGGCTCTATTAACTGACTTGTTCATCAAATTGGATAAAGATATGGTGGTTTTTATGCCCAATGATTGAAATGAAACAAAACTCTTAAAGAAACCATAAAAAGACACCAAGAAACCATTGTGCTAGGGTTGTGTAACAGTGTCATTGTTGCCAAGGCTTGATTTTTCCTACCCTACCCCTGTTCCTTATTCCCCCATGTCATTTTTCCTATTATCACTACCCTAACATTACCAAACTCATATTCCCTTTCCCCTCCTCCTATCGCTCAATAGAAACCCCAAACCCTACCCTATCAAAATACCCAAACTCCTCCCACATCCCTAATAAATTTCTCCCTATAAACCCTATTCCCATTTCATCACTCCCTTCTTTACACTCCCTGTTTCATTGATCCCCTTGGTAACGGATATTACAAAGGCACCCAGCCTCACACCATCATCAAAAGGGCAGCCTAATCACAGTTCACATTATAGTCATGACATCACAGCATTCATCTAAGTATGAGATGGAGACACAGATTGACTCATCCTCAGAAGAGCAGGCTCCCAGGAGACACCACAAGAGTGGCAAACATGTCAGGGATGAACCCACTGCCCTCACCAAGTTACAAGCATGCCGTCTTGCCATGTCATGTTTCCATCACCTATCATGTTTTGAATTTTGTCAAAGGGTGGCGAATGTCAGAGTCCATCATGACTTGGCCCGTTTGTTTGTGCTTCATCTACATGGAGGTCAGTCTACCTTGGCCGGGGTCACTTTCACATTGACACCCGAAGCTATATCAGTGGCAACATGTATACCAAATGTTGGGGAGCAGTGGCATAAGAAGAAGAAGGTGGAAAGGCAACACTATGAGCCTTACATCAAAGCCAGATTCTTGAATGAGCTCACAAGAGTATTTCCCTTCAGATACTTGAAAATATGAGTATGCTCCGCTCATGAGATTGATCATGAAATACTTCAGCTGTGAGGGGAGGTTCTCTCGACTGTATGCCTATCACATCCGCTTGCTCATGCACTTTACCAGGGTGAGGATGATGAACCTCCTGTTTTTCATATGCAGGAAGATAGAGAGGATGAACACCTTCATGCTGCATAAGACCCCTCAGCAGTAGCTCAACAGTGTGTATCACTTCGCTCTTATCTGGATTTTGGTAGATCATCAGTTGGGATTGCAGGGCATTTCTTGGGAGGACTTCATCTCCTGTGACTTCTTCAGCACATCACAGGTACTATCAGAGCCAGAACAGGAGTTGGGTGGTCCTTCTTATCAGCATGAGCATCATGAGACCACTACTGTGCCAGTTTTCATTACATATCAGAGAGGCAGCAGGCACTTGTTTGCAACAGCAAAGCGAGTGTTATCTCCACCCGGGGTGGAAGGGGCCTCGCTTCCGGCATTGATTACACAGGTATTGGACAAGGGAAAGAAGCCCGTGCATGATGAGGGGCCATCAGGTGTACAGGGGACCGTTGTCATCCTCATTCAGGATGAAGAGGCAGAGGCAGAAAATGCCAAACTTAGGATGACCATTCAGAAGCAGGACTCGGAGATACAAGACTTGATACTCAATATGGAGAGAGCTAGATGGGTCATCAAGTATCTGGAGCAGAGAAACAAATAGCTTGAGGACCAACAGACGATCATGGAGCTACAAAGCATCCGTGAAAATCGACAAGCTGCCCAGCAGAGGAGGATCGAGCTCACTACCTTGGAGCAAGAGATCAACAACGACCGTGAGTCTTGGTTAGATTGGGTCAATCTACACTTGGAGAAGCTGTTGGAGAAGGCAAACAAGGACAAAACCATATTGAGGAAGATGGCTTCTCATTACAGGGCACGGAACATGAACGCAAAGGCCCGAATAAGAAGCTTGAAGGCCAAACTGAGCAAAGCAACAAAAGAGGCAAAAGAGGCAAAAGAGAAAGATCGGCTTCGAATCTTGGCTGAAGCTTCCTTGGCACAGCATAGCACTTCATAGAGGACCTCCAGCCCAAATTTCAAGGAATTTGGGAAAAATTTCGGTCACATGACAAATTATTGGCACAAACACAGGTTTTTTCTGTATATGATTGGGAGCTCCAAATGAGAAATGGTTTGCATTTTTGGATTTAGCATGCAAAATCACGACTACTGGCACTCGGAGCAAGAAATTTGGGCATGATTTAAGTCTCCAGGAGGTCAAAAACACCCAAAAAATGGCCTCACTGCCCCTATTTTGACACACAGGAAGCATTTTTGGGAGAATGAAGATTTAGAGTGGTAAATGAGCTCCAAATTCAAACATTCCACTTGGGTTGGAAAGTAGACAGGACAGGCTTTCCAATGAGCACACTTGGGCACATTTTGGACTCCTGCAAGTGCCTCAAAACCGGCCTCAAAGTGGCACGATGCATACATAAAAGGGCGCGACGCATATAGGAAAAATGGCCCAGAATGCCTCTGTTTCACGAAATTTCGCTTCCCGACTTTTTGTAAGTGGGCCCACTCATATGAACTTCAGTTTGTTTGCACCTAAGGCAGTTTTAAAAGTATTTTCACTCTAGATGTTCAGTTATCCAAGTGGCAAAGAAAGGCAAAGGGCCACCCAAGCCATTTGTCATGTTTGTGGCACTGCAGCTGTAGCTCATGTTTGGCTCTCCACCTTCATTTTGTAATGACTCGAGTAACTCCCCAACCCTTGGGTGTTCTATCTCTTCATGGCACATTCTATATAATGTATGCAAACTATTTTCAAAAGGTTGGTTGGCTTGTAACTTCTGGGATACTGTGGGAAAGAAACTTTGTTTCTGCATTGTATATTTTTTACAGAGGATTAATGAAAGGCAGTGGCTCTGTTTCATAAGATTCATGTGGTTGTGAGTGTAGCAAATGTGTCTCTTATGTTTCATATGTATCTTGTTATGTTTCATAGTTCATTTCATATTCATTTCCAGTGAATTTTTCTGAGTTAGCTAAGGTAGAATTCAATTTTATTGCTCTGCCTGTGGGAAAATTTCACGTTTAGTGTTCATTCTTCTATTGAAAAGGATTCATGTTGTCCATGCCCTTTTCACCCTCTTAATCAATCTCTCCATTCCGCACCATCTTAAGCTAAATTGCTAGGCTTTCCGCCTATCTTGCCTCACGAAATAATCCGTGCCTTTGTATTAATTTCTCTGTTCATTGAGGTCCATTAGTCCCATACCATCCCAGAAACACAGTCATTCATAAAAAATCACTTCTTGTATTCATATTCACTTACTAGCCTAAGACAAATAGTTCGTTGTAAGTCATCTCAGGCCTTTTCATTCACTTATTCACTAAGTGTGACTCGGAGAGAGCCCTCTCCTGCTCTGGTAGGGCTAGCTACCGGACTGAGCGTGGTTTGTGGTTACCCTGAATTTTGCCTTCTTTCAACCTAAGGCAAATTTAGGTGCTAACATAGTGGCGACCATACTGGGGAGACGAAATCAGACCCCTTGCTTCTTAATAATTCTAAGCTTCCGGATGATAAGCTTAGGATTTGATAGGCTGAGTAAAGTTGGTTGTGTCCTTTGATTTTTCTCAATAGCACGCTGGCTTCTAGAAGATACACCAGAGCTAATCCATATCCCGACCCTCCGCACATCTACGAAAATCCCAATTTGATTTCAAGAATTCATCGTCAAAAAAGCTCTATATCGCCCGTGCTCAAATCCCATTCATGCCCGGACATTTTTGAGTATATTGAAGAGCTAGAGTTTGATGAGCAGTTTGAATTATCATTGTTTGAAACCAAGTCCGAAAGAGCGGTTGACTCTACTGTCCACAATCCACAGTTTCTTGTAGACTTGGAGACGGAAAGGGCCAACCGGTCTATTGATAACTACATAGTAGCTCAGCTTCAAACTCCAATTGCTAGCCCCTTAAAAATTGTGCACACTCCTCCAACACCTCCCAGGACAAATCCACCAAGAGTGATGGCTGCCCGTTTTGCACCTCTTGTTTTGCCTCAAATTTTAGATGATATGCCCGCTGATTACCAAAGAAAAATCTCATTTTTTTATGGCACTCCTAATGGCATTACTACGTAGCAACATGTGGACAGAATGGTAGACTTCTATGAACTTCATGAGATAGATGCGGAGAACGTGGCGATGAGACTTTTTGTACAAACATTTGCAGGTGAAGTAAGGAAATGGTTCAGAGGTTTACCGGCTGCACGTATCGCTACCTTGGCTGACCTACAAAGACAATTCTTAAACTGCTGGGAAGTGAAAAAGAATCCTCTTCAAATTCTGTCCGAATATGAGCAAATCAAAAGAAACGTTGGTGAATCTGTCCAAGATTATTGCACTAGATTCAATACAGTTTATAATGAAATTTCAGATAATCTAAGGCCACCTGTGGGACTAGCCATGTTGAAGTTCCCGGATGGCTTTGATGCTGACATGGCTTATCAATTGAGAGAAAGAGAACCGACTACAATGGAATACATGCAGAAGATAGCGGTCAGCATTGAAGCAAATCTGCTGACCTAGAGAGCTAGAGCAAAGGCAGAAAAGAAGATCACTACAAAGGAAGAATCTTCCTTAGTAGATCAGCTACTTCAGAAGGTAGAGCGGATGCTTGAAAGAGTGAAACTTGACAAACCGGAGCCACAAGTTAGAAATCCTAACTTCTGTGGCCAACAACAACCACAGTATAGAATAATACAGAGAGATCAGCGAGCTCAAGAGCCGATTGCACAACAACCAGTACAAACACCTTTGCAGCAAAATTTTGTGCATGGACCGGAATCAAATGAAGACGGGAATGTAATAGGTGAAGAAAATCATATCTTTACTCCTGACAATTTGCCTACTTATCTCACTGAAGAGGAGTTTTATGCAGAGAATTCAGCTACACACAAAGATGTAGATTTCATTCTAGCAAGCGACACTGTCTTGGAGGAGCAATCAGATGAATACCAAAGAGGCTAAATGAATGCTTTGTCCGCCCAATAACAGCAATATTCACTTAGAAACAGGGATGTGCCGGTTAGACCCATTCAGAAAAAGAAGGATGTTGAAGCACCAAAGAATGATTCAGCAGGTACACAAAGGAAAGGAAAGGAGGTGATTGAAACGGAGAGCGGCAAATCAACATCAGCAGAACCATCACATCAACAAGTTACATCGAAAGAAAGGGAGAGGAAAGAAATCCCAGTCAAAGAGGTAGAAAGGGTTCCCGCTTTCAATTTAGAGAATGATATTTCCAAGCTAAAAATATCCATCCCTTTGACTGAAATATTGAAGAACAGTAGTTATAAAGGACAAGTATCTAAAATGTTAAATTTGGACCCAATGTCCGACATGGTGAATGTCGAAGATGATCAACCTGAAATGATTTTCGGGCCAGCATCAAATGGTGAGTCTACTGATAGTGAGGTGCCACCTTTTTACATCAGTTTAAGGTTGCATGATTTTGTGTTACATAACACCATGTTCAATTCCGGAGCTTCTCACAATCTCATGCCCAAGGCAATCATGGATAAGCTTGGTCTGGACATCACCTGGCAATATCATGATCTCTATTCATTCAATTCCAGCAGAGTAAGATGTATAGGTCTCATAAAAGACTTGGTTGTGAGTTTGGATCAGCTCCCAATGAAGAATGTTTTGATGGATGTTGTGGTAGCAGACATTCCCCCAAGGTTTGGCATGCTCCTTTCCAGGTCTTGGGTAGCGAAACTGAAAGGGACACTACAGCTAGATTTCTCCTATGCAACGATTCCAGTGTCCGGACAAATGAGGAAATTGTATCGGGAAAAAAAAATGAAGTACATGATCACAAGCAAGGAGAAACCAATAAATCATCCTATTAACTATGTACATACAGATTTAGAGTCTTTTGTTTTGTATTCAGATAGTTTAAATGATATAGATAGTCAGTTGGTAGAAGTAGATGATATTTTGAAAATAACAGAAAATTTCAGAGAAGTTTTGAAAAAAGAAGAAAAATAACAGCAGAACACCGTTGGCAATCAGCTGAAAGCAAAGGACAGCAAGCAGACAAGGCACAACAAACATATTTCTAGCACTTGCAAGAGGAAGAAGAAGGTTTGTGGACCATGGATTTCGATGGAGCAGTGGGAAATGATGGCGCTGGAATTGGAATTTGGGTACATAGTCCTTTCTCCACCCCAAACAAGGTCCCTAGTAACGTATGGGTACGCTCTTACAAGTTGGCTTTTGAGTGTTCAAATAATGAAGTTGAGTATGAAGCTCTGATTGCTGGCCTAAAGATTCTAAGAAAGCTGAATGCCAAGAGGATTTCAGTATATGGCGACTCCGAATTGGTTATCAAGCAGGTCAGAGGCAAATATCAAGCAAAGCATCCCAAGATGCGGGCCTATCGTAATGCAATCTTAGACATTTTGAAATTATTTTCAGAATACACCTTGACATGTGTGCCTCGTATACAAAATAGTATTGCTGATGCTCTTGCTAAGGCAACGAGTAGTTCGAAGATCCCAATGAACTCTAGTAACAAATTCGAATTCATGTCAAGCATCGTCCAACCGTTCCAGACAATCAGAGATATTGGCAAGTGTTCCAAGATGATGAGGAGATTGATGATTTTCTGCAAAACAAAGGCAAGTTTAAAGAGACCTCAATTGATGAAGAAAATGACGATGGAAAAGGCAATGGTATGGATGAAATGCAGATCAATGAAATGGACATGTTGCAGCTGAAGAATAATGTTATTCCCAAAGGCTTGATACCTCTAGAAGAACTCTTTGATCAAGATGATGTAGCCCGCAAGCCAACATTGCAACCAACAGAGAAG